>JFZS01000470.1:0-14900 GCA_000709145.1 Balansia obtecta B249 | reverse complement strand
ATTTGTGGCCCCGTTGAGGTCCACCTGCGGACAGGGAGAAGCTATTTCCCCTTGGGCGCTAAGGTTCGACCTTGGCTGGCCTGGCCTGGGCTGAGCCACAGAGGCTCCGGATGCTCCAGATGGAGGTACCCTCGGTACGTACCCCGGGTAGCTTGCAGCTCGTGTACCTAGTTACATGCGGTACATGCTCGTCAGGCGAGGCGGTGGCTCGTCCATTCCTTCTAGGGTACTCCCTACGGGTTGCCCACGGACTGCCCACGGTTTGTTATTACGTGCAGTGTGGAGTCTGTCAAATACCAAGACTGCCAAGACCGAATCGTCAATGCCTGCACGACTCCAAGCCTCCACCCTTCTATTCCGACAATTCCATCTCATCCCATCCCATCCCATCCCATCCCATCCCATCCCATCCCATCCCATCGCTTCCACTCTAGGCCTCTCCTCGTCTCCTCGTCTCCTCCTCTTGACCTCTTGGCCCTGTCGGTGCGCACCAAGCCCCCTTGCCGTCCTGCTCTGTCACTTGCCGCTTGCTGGATATACGTAAACCACTGAGGCCTGTTACTGTTTCCTATCTTCATCTGGGCCATTTTCGTCGCTTTTTTTTTTTTTTTTTTTCTTGGCAACCTCGCGTCCCCGTTTCCTCTCTTCACCTCCCACGCGGAAGGCTTTTTCTTTATTCGCCTGCCCGCTCCTCCATTCTCCTCATCACACTCGCTACATCCGATTCTCGCACCGCCTTGCGCGCCCTGTTTTGCCTCTTCTATTGTCTTGTCGCATCCGTCCTCTTGATCCCTGCCTTCACCATCTCCCCTCCTGCGGCTAAGAGTCATTCGCTCCCGGTCAACTGCCAGAATCTTGTCCCTCGCTTCTCCATCTTCTGGCAGTCGTATGGCTGATTTTTGTCGTGCGTGACCGGCTGAACGATCGCTTGCTCTGGCGACTTGAAGCAAGCTCCGTGCTCCCGTTACGCAAAACCTCCAGCCGTTCCGCAAGTCGACTGCAAGGCTCGCCGAGCACGGTATTCTCTCCCCTCCCATACCGGCGAAATCATCTCGACATCTACTGCAATTCTGCTTGACTCCTCATCCAAATCAATCTCGCCCAAAAAAAAAAAAATAAATAAAAAAACAGAAATAAAAATGCGGTCGCTCACCAAGGCGCCGCTTCTGCTCCTGGCCTCGATGGCCTCGATGCTTTCACCAGCCTCGGGCGAGAGAATGCTCATGTCCAACTCTCTCAACAACTGTCAAGAAGACTCGAGTTTCACAGCCAGTCTTTTCAACGTCGTCTACACGCCAAACAACAACTCTGCCACCGTCGAAGTCGTCGCTACCTCATCCGTACAAGGCTACGTTCTCTTCGACCTGGCCATCTCTGCTTATGGCTATACCTTCTTGCGAAGAACTGTCGATCCTTGCGAAATGAAGTTGGGTGGTTTGTGCCCTATGGTTGCCGGAAAGATTCCTTTTGCTTTTAACCTGCCGGTTCCCGCCGACGCCTCCAAGCAGATTCCTGGCATTGCGTACAGTATCCCCGATTTGGATGCCACTGTCCGTGTACAAATCAACCTGACCAAGACTGACAACCCTCGATCTATTGCTTGCGTGGAGGCCGATATTTCCAACGGAAAAACGGTCAACTTACTGGGCGTCAAGTGGGCCACTGCCATCATCGCCATTCTGGCCTTGGTCTCCTCCGCTATCGTGAACGGCCTCGGACACTTCAACACGGCCGCCCACGTCGCCGCCAATTCCCTGTCGCTCTTCGGTTATTTCCAGGCTCAAGCCATTCTCGGCCTCTCCAGCGTTCACCTGCCACCTATCGTTCAGGCCTGGACCCAGGACTTCCAGTGGTCTATGGGTATCATCAGGGTAGGCTTCATGCAGGACGTCTTTACATGGTACCTGAGAGCCACTGGCGGTAGCCCATCTACAATATTCGACACCCTGACGACTGTGTCTGTTCAGGTCGAGAAGCGCAGTCTCGAAATGGTTGGGCACGGCATGGACTTGTTTAAACGCGGTGCTGCCATGATGCCAAAACCCGTCTACACTACTGCCACCAATCTCATGAAGCGAGGCAACATCATGACCTCGTCCGGTGCTTACATCGTCTTTGGCATTCAGCGCGTCGCATTTCGTTCCAAGATTGAGACAACAAACCTGTTCATGACTGGGTTGTCCTTCTTCTGCATCTTTGTCGTCTTCACCATCTTAGCCGTCTCGATTTTCAAGGGCCTATGTGAGCTTTCTGTGAAGCAGAAGTGGATCGAAAACGATACCTTTCTTGAGTTCCGCAATGGCTGGTTCACTGTGCTCAAGGGCATTCTCTTCCGGATTGGTCTTATCGGATTTCCGCAGCTGGCTATTTTGTGCTTGTGGGAGTTCACCCAGGCCGATTCACCTGCTGAGATTGTCCTTGCTATCTTCTTCTTCTTTGGCCTGGCGGCAACTCTAGGATGGGGCGCCTTCAAGGTTACCCGTATTGCTCGCCGCTCCGTAGCCATGCATCGCAATCCTGCTTACATCCTCTTCTCAGACCCTCAAGCATTGAACAAGTGGGGGTTCCTCTACATTCAGTTTCGCGCTTCTGCTTACTACTTTATTGTGCCTATGTTGTGCTATACACTGGTTAAGGCAATATTTGTTGCCTTTGCTCAGAGAGCTAGTGTTGCACAGGCAATCGGATTTGTTATTATTGAAGCTGGAGCTCTTATAGCCGCCTCTGTTATGCGCCCATGGATGGACAAGAGCACCAACTCATTCAACATCGCTATCTGCGCTGTCAATTTCCTCAACGCCATCTTCTTGCTAATCTTCTCGAACGTTTTCGGTGCTCCGCAAATTGTTGTTGGGGTTGTAGGCGTTGCTCTATTCATCCTGAACGCTGCCTTCTCCCTCATCTTGCTTCTTCTGGTTATTATTTCTACTACAGTCACCTTCTTCCGCAAGAACCCAGATGCTCGATATCACTTCATGGCGGATGACCGAGCTTCATTTATGAAGTCTCAGACTCAACTAACAACCACGACTGAGCTTGACGCCCTCGCTGCTACAGCCCGAGGTGACAAGGCCGGCCTGAAGCTGGAAGAAGACAATGAGTCACTTACATCAGAGGACTTGCGTCGCCGCGCGCCTGGCCAAAATGCCTCTGCCGAAGCATCACAAAACTCTTTTCATGGGCAGAACGGGCCACGATCCCCCGTCAACCCGTCTATGCCCCTATTCCCCGCTGGGCAGCGTTCGGAGAGTCCATTCCGCTCGGCGTCACCGAGCCCATATAATCGTAGCGGATCGGCCATGGGCCAACGCTCCAACAATGCAAGCCCAGCATCAGCATACAAGGCGCAGACTACCGCGAGGTGAGTTTTAACTTCTCCCCCCCCCCAACAAACCCTATACTGCCTATGCGAAACACCCCGGCGCGAAAGCACGTTGCAGGTTGACTAATATGATCGTTTATGCACAGCCCATGGCAGCGTGGTGCCGGCTACGAATAATCGAGACGCTGGTCATAATTACCGAGGCAAAATTCATCGAGGCGCAGGACCCCGGCATCTGTCATTAAAACTGTGCAGCGTTTCAAATTGTTTTCTCATAATACAACTAGCCCCACCCCGAGCGATACGTGATAGATGAGTGCAAAACACTTGTCCTATTAGTGTGCTTTCTTCAAGTTGTTCCTGTCCAAGTTAAAACTGGCAGTTGGACATACCACGAGGAAGGCTATCCGACACGATTTAATGCCTGAGTTTCGGGCTCACGGCTCTGGACCCATGGCTTTTATGAGACCGCGTCAAAGCGACGCGAGGGCGTTGATTGCTTTCATATCCCCCAACACGTGTTTCCCATGGTCGTCGGCCATCTTTTTTTTTTTTTCTTTTTTCCCCTCTCCATGGTTTTGTGGTTTTGGCCTGCCGAAAAAGGCATGGATGGCGTCTTATGATGATTTAGTGGACATGAGCTCATCCGACATTGTACAAGGAACGTACAAATTGGTCTTGCATGTTTCTGCTCATGACTTTCTATCTTTCTAATTCTGTTTCTTCCACCACTTTGGCAACGCACGGTCCAGTGTACATATATTGCGGAAAGGTAGATATCACGAAGTCCGTACTGGGCTCTTCACTTTTTTTTTTTTTACAAGAAATTCAAAGCGACAATTCTCGTAAGAGTTGGTCAAGGTTATTTTGGGGCAAAGCATAGACGGGGAACATTGAGAAACCCGTGCTGGAGAGATGGAATCCAGCTTTATCACATAGTCTTAGGAAATGAAAACATTTCTGTCCAAAGCGGGAGATGCTACGTGAATGTCACTGGTCAAAAAAGGTGAACCTAGATAGATGTGCTGGTTGATTCATGTGTCTTATACTCCTTCAATGACTATTTATTACTTTGCAAATTTCCCGTCCACTCCCACTGGGGCCGGGTGTCGACGGCTGTAAGTTCAGGCTGTCTGTAGGAAGAAACTAGCACCAAGTCACCACCCACCGGCCCTTACCTATCTGACACAGCATGTACGGCTAACGAACCTGCTCAGCGAAATCGAATCCATACAGATACGCCCTTACATAGCAACATTCCCCAACTAACGCCCAAACGAGATGAAAGTGGCTCTTTGCCGTTGAGAAAAACAAAACATGTGGAGGGGCCGAGGCCGGTGATGTTGGGCATCATCTTGACGGTACGGCCAACGTGAGGTAAGACATGAGGCCCGGACATTGGTATTTTTCCTTGGGTGTATGATTGCATGCGCTGCTCATAAGCTGAATCCCTGCTCTATAAACTTGTCGACGTCGCCCCCGGCTGCGGCGACGGCCTTGATGGCCGCTTCGCTGAGGCGGCGGCGGCGTTCTTGGGCCTCCTTCTCGCGGCGCGCCTTGGTCTTGGAGCTGCCGCTGGGCGCGACGCCCGTCATCAGGACCCCGCCGTCGTTGGGGGTGAAGTTGACGAAGCCGATGCCCGAGTCGCCCAGCGAGATGCCGCTGGAGGCGCTGGCGTCGCGTGACCGGCGCTTGCGCACGCTGCACGGGGTGCCGGGCATGCTGCCTGGCAGCCGGCCGGATGTGCTTCTCAACGAGGAGACGGACCCGCCCGAGCTGTGGCGGGAGCGTGGGCCGGCCGACTGGTCGCCTGATGTGGGTGAGGCGGATGGGCCGCGCTGTTTCCGCACCGGCGAGCACGACATGTGTCTGGCGCCCGAGGACTTGGCCTTTGGCGGGCGGTGCGATCGTTCTGGCCCCATCACCGGTCCTCCTCCTCCTCCTTGGGGGATCGGAGCAGGAAGGGGGGGCAGATATGTCTGGGCGTTGACCGTCAGATCGTTCACCAAGCTTGACTGTGTCCGAGGTTGCGGCATGTGGATCATGAGTCCGCCATTTGTTGTGTCCGAGACGGAGCCATAGTCGTATGCCATGCTGCGGTGCTGGCCGTGTCCCTGGGCCTGGGCCTGGCCCTGGCCCTGGCCCATGACGTGCACGCTGGCGCTGCGCTGGTGATGGTGATGATTCTGACCATAGGCAGCTGCGCCGTGGTTCATCATAGCCGGCGTCCACCACCCTCCTTCTTGGCTCGTGACGTACTCGCCTCCCGTGCCTGTCCAGTGCGGATGCTGGGGGCCATGTTGCTGCTGCCACGCCGGCTCGGCCTGGAACTGGCCCTGGCCACACTCACTCCTCACACCAGGCGACTCGGCGGGAGTATCGGGAGCGACCTGTCCAAAATACCGCAAGTTCACGCCTTGCGGTGGCACAAAGCCACTTTCTCCAAACGGGTCTTCGAATTGACCGTGGACGAAGCGGGACTGTCCCTGGACCTGATCCTGCTGCTGGATCGGGGGCGACACCGGGAAGGTTCCCTGCGTGACCGCTCTCACCTTTCCTCCTCTCTGCTTTGGGATCCTGATAGAATGTGGTGCTTCCTGCGCTGGCGAAGACGGCCGTTCCGACGCCACCGTCTTTTTGTTCTTCCGCAGATTGGTTGCCTTCTTGATTGTGGAGGAGAGAGCGTCTACAAATTTCTTGGGCTTGCGGACGTCTGTGTTGGGCGGTGTTGGCGACGAGGGGTCTGAAGCCGTTCCCTTGGCGGGCTTCTGTGGTGAGTGCAGAGTTATACCTTCTAGTCGACTGAGGTCTGCTTCGGACATGGATGCTCTGCCGAGGTACTCAAATTCTAGCTGCTGCTGCTGTTGTGGCTGTTGGTGTTGGTGTTGTTGGTGTTGTTGTTGCTGCTGCTGCTGCTGCTGCTGCTGCTGCTGCTGATAGTGGTGCTGAGAGGTCTGTATGAGTATATCATTTGCGTTAAAAGTCAAATCCAGGGGATCGATATCATGGCTTGCTGCGGGCACTGCTGCGTCGATATGGGAACTACTGGACAGGAAATCAAATTCATCCCCGGACGACACCGCGGAAGAAGTGGTTCCGTCAATGACAGTGCCATGATCCCCCATCAACAGTAGAGACTCTGTCATGCCGGGTATGGTGGTTGCCACCGAGTTAAACTCGTCGGTGGTAAACACGCTCGTAGTCCCAGTGGCGTCGAGGTCGACAAACTGTCCGAAGAAGTCGGTCGTCGGGTCGTCGGTACTGGCGCTGTTGACGTCTTCCCAGTACATACTGGGTTCCCTATTGCTGTCAACAGCGTCCGCCCTTACGGTGACAGCCCAGGAAGTCATTGTTTGACCGCTGTAAGTTGCCGTAATTTCTCTTGGCAAAAGTCGTCGTTTCTGCGAGGGCGCGCTGAGGATCCGCGCTAATCTCGCTGTTCAGGTGATGGAGGAGGATACAGTTGGTTTTTGTTCAGAAACGGACCGCAGGCTAAGTTCTGCTTTCCTATGCTAAATAGGAAAGAGAACAACAGCTCCTAATGTATCTTCAATCTGTCACTGTTTCCGGATCAACATGTGAAGTGATGGAGGGGGGGTTTGGGAGAAGAAGAGAGGAGGAGAAGAGGACGAAAGCTCGGGTATCTTTTGAAGAGGGTGGACAGTGCAGTTTTTTATGATGAAGAGGTGAGAGGGTACCATTAAAATAATGGAAAGGAAAGAGGAGGAGAGAGAGGCAGAGAGAGGCAGAGAGCGAGAGAGTGAGAAGGATATCCGAGCTCTGTTCACCACCCGTGGCTAGCAACGAAACCTTGTTGGCCACTTTCTTCTCGATAGCAACAATAATAGGTCAAGGCAATGCCTAGCAACCAGGTAAAGATCATCTAGCAACCGGTACTGGGGCCAACCATATCGAACGGAGCTGGGTAATAAGTGGGATGTACAGGAATGTGTGAACATAGCGTTTTGCATTCCAGTCACAACAGCACCTTGCCGGATATTCCAAGCCGGTTGAGCTTGTTAACTGCTGGACCCGCCCGCTGCAAAGCACAAGCCCAATGCCCTGATACGATACAGCTGCAGATGGAGCAAGGAAAGTTTAATGCTTTGGCGAAGAAAACCAAAAAAAGGTCTTCTTTTTCTGTCCGATTGGTGAGAGACGTTCCCACTCGCCTTGTGGATGGTTGTATGTAGCATTTTCCCACCCCCTCCCCCCCTCGTCCCCGCGATGCCGCTGTGACGAAGCCAGGTCATCACTTTGCGAGAGGAAAAATTAGCAACTCGGGTCGTGCGGGATTGGCCGTGACAGTGGAGGAGTGAAGAAGCGACTGTCGGGACCCGACTGTCGACGGAGAGAGCTTGCTGGGTGTGAAATCGCGCCGTGAAAGGGGCTAGCTGGTAGCTCGTGCGCATCCTAGGGGATGGCCGACGCCCATGCCGTGCGTCGTTGGAAAATCGGAAGCACGCCTGCCTTGACCGAGGGTGGCGGTTTGAAAAAAATAGAATGCATTTGAAACCGGGGGCTTTCATCATGAGTTCTCAACGGAGCATCACACGCTCCGATCGCCATGCCCTCCAGTTCACCCTGCGGTTCGCATGTTTGCCTTTCCCTTTCCCTTTCTGTTCTTTTCCTGTTCTGTTCCTGTCGCTTATCCCTCGCCCTCTGTCGCACGTCGCACGTCGCACGTCGCACGTTGTACGTTGCACGTCGCAAAGGCAGTGGCGCAACGCAGAGCCGCAAGAGATGCAGTGTTCTTTCGTTGGTCATGTTGTCGAAGCCTCGGCCACCCACTCGCGTCCCTTCCTCTCGCAAAATCACTCATCAGTTGCTTGCTTTGCCCACTGGTGATCTCGGCTCAATACACCAAGCGCATTGTGCATGACGAACGGCCGATGGTCGGCTGCCCGTAGGGAGGGCATGCGAGATAGATTATTAACAGAATGGGGCTCATATGGTTATACCCCACGTGTTTCAGTAACGAATGCCCATTGCCAAGCCAACAGGCACCGGCGCTTGGTCTTAAACCAACATCTCTGATGGGGGGAATGGAAGTTATTCGCTTGGACTGAACAGGTGAAGGTGACCTTGGAACGAATTATGCCAGGCCAGGTGAAGCGATGCGGGGCAGGAAGAGGGAAAGCGCGACAGACCAAGAAGTTTTCAGGGAAAGAGCAGGGAAAAAATCAGCTCAACATCCACCCGTAACTGATGGGGATGGCAAGCGCGAATCACGAGCTGTCTTCATCTTCAAGCACATTGCAAATCACGACAACATCTTACGCGATGCCGTTCCGTCGAATCACCACGGCAGCATAACGAGGTTGCCTCCTGCACTCTCTCTCAGTTGGCAGCTGACAGCTGACAGCAGGCACACATGTTTGTCGTATGTATCACGGCAAACGTCGGAATGCCTAATACGAAATGCACGTCTCCATCCCGGTCCAAAAGGCAAACCACCATCGTCGACACCTAACCAACATGTGTACTGCCTCAGGTGACCCTGTGTGATCATCCCACGCCAGCTTCCCTCCACATACAATAAAGGTCAGGACCCAGGACTCAGACCGAACACGCGTGCACGTGAGAACCAGACAATGCATGTCGATATAAGGATGCCCACCGACGTGCGTCTGCTGCTATTGACGAGACCGGCGCGGAGTTAGCGAATTGGAGACTGGAGATGACGGAGTAGAATGGAGTAAACTGGAAATGATGGCATTTGTGGGCTTAGGCAAGGGGGACAGCAAGCAAGACAAAGAATATCAGATCAACATGCTGCCTGGACTCGACGTCTGGCGTTCCAGATATAACCAACATTCAGGCATCCAATAGAATAAGGTGCAGATATCGGATCTGTACATCAACCAACAGCGGGTTTCCTGACGGAGCTGCGCAGAGAAGACGTCAAGAGGCGCATAGTATTGCAACGGTTGAAAGGATTGCAACGACCTCGTCGACGCACCATTGGCTCTCTCTTTAATCTGGGTACGAGGCATTTGTTTCTGATTCTCAAATTCCTTTCCATTCTGCTCCTATCAAGCGCGCTAATTAGGATGGGCCTCCCATCATGACTGCCAGCGATCCGTGATCCATCTAGGCAGCTACTATTGATCGGTCGGTTCAAGGTTGGTCAGTTGAACGCGTTATGGAGTATGTGCTTCCGACTTCGGGGTACTCTGCTCCTCTTGTCCAGCCTACGCTTCGTGGTTTGGGGTGATTGGGGTGTGAATCCGGGGACACAGCGAGCCATGACCACCAAGTGCACACATCACAAACGGCCTGCTCCAAGTTGTGCGAGCCTCGTGGCTTCGTGTGTTGTCTTGGCCGTCTTGACCCCGCGGCTAGGCCCGTCGGCCCTCTACCGCAGTATCCCGTACTGTGCTCCCTTCATCCCGTTTCTAATTTCGTGCGTGACCGTCATGAAGTGCTGTAGTGCTGTGTAGCGCAGTGCCAACCACACCCAACACTGCGTTACCCTCCGTTTTCTTGGTCATCGCGATTGTCCAGCTAACAGGGCTGCGCCATCTCCCACGCGGTGGATTCCCCGACTGATCCTGCCTTGTGTTGTGACACGCCGTCACGCCGTGTAATTTGCCATTCCCTTGCCTCGTTCGCTCGGCAGTTGCTATGCTTGCAAAGCAGCGTGAAAAAGCTGGCGAAGAGGGCCCACTACTGATTTCTACCTATTATAGGAAATACATTATGCTTCGAGCGCGCGTGGAACTTGATTGGTTTAACTTTCAAATTCACACACCCGTTCAGTCTTTGGTGACCCGGGAGATGTAAAAGGCAAATGGAAGTAAATCATGTGAATTATATGAACAGATGTAAGAAGAGGAGCCACTGCCCAATAGAGAGGAATAGATCCAACAATGTACAAGTAAAAGATGAGGAACTAACATCATGTTAGCCACCTGAGCTGATGCTAAGTCGCAAACTAATTATAACAGGGTATGAATAAAAATAAAGTGAATACATTTTTTCCGGAAGTCCTTTCCGGACCATGTGTGAAACATCCTTTTACTCAGAATGTTAATGTTACACAGTACTGATAAGAGTGTTACATAATGAAGGGGTTTAGGTCAGATGAGTTCAACAAGAAGAGGGAGGACCAGGGTGATGTGGCGAAGGAAGCGGGGCTTATTGAATACACTGATGAATCTCCTGTGGCATGTCTGTCCCATTGACAGGCGCTGACTGTTGGGATGACCTTGGTCGGGTTCGCTGTTTTCGAAGTCTCCTTTTTCGCATGCGCGGCGCTCGATGTACAACCCGGGAACACGACAGGGCAGCTTCAGCGGCCGTCCTGTAAGTTAACATCCCGCTGTCTCGTGCATGGTTGGCAAAGAGATCATGCCTATCGTCGTCTTCGGAGAATTGGTCGAGATCACCAAAGTAGCCCTCATCGGCCGGGAGATAATCAGATGCCACATCCTCTATGACTTCGACGGGATGCACTACACGCTGAATCTCCGGCAATAACGATGTCCAGGGGGGGTTGCGCAACTGACATGGTGGTGCTGCATCTGTGGGTGTACCAGTCGGGGGCTGAGCCAATCCTTGCTTGTTGGGCGCCATGCATGATTTGGTGGTGTGATCTTCCACTTGCAGGGAAGGTGTCCCCGATAACGTAGCATTGATTGCTGTCCCGGGTTCCGCTGCGAGCTTCATCAAATCACCTTCTTGCTGCCGACGCAATGCTGCAGATAGGCTCTTTTGCTCTTCCATCACAGCCTGGCTGCCAAAGCGCGGCTGATCATTTATGCGATGTTGGTGATACTCCGGGGAGTGTCGTTCTAGGACTTGAACCAGAGGTTCGATGGGCCATTTCCAGCTTTCAAGAGGCCATAATGGTTCGTCACAAGGGCCTGTCCTGAAGTGCGAAGACATCCATTTCTTATCCACGCTCGGTGGAGATGATGACGACGAGTGACGCCGGGGCCCATTTGCTGATATCGGTGTTGGCAGCGGACGCCCTAAGTGTTGCAAGGCTCTGCCGGGGCAGAGAGGCTGGTGTTCCATGGTTTGATGGTTTGAACGGCATAGGACAAGGCGTGCTTGTGCTTACGCTGGTGGGACGAAACGCGTTCACCCGCCGTCAAAGCAGCTTCCGATGCGTAGTTCTTGCGCTCTCGCGCGGCACGGCAGCATGAGATGGGTACACCACCGTACGCATAAATGAATGATGATGCCTGCCGTGCAGCCGTATCGAGACTCGATTGGAGTATTTCGGGGGAGGAGCAGCGGTGAGTCGGTCTATGGGATAAATCTAGGCTTGTTGCAATCAAGAAGAGAAGAGGACCATATGCTGTGAGCGGGAGGAAACAGTCGAGGGTCGGCAACGAGGCATGAATAATGGACGTCAAGTTAAAATATGGAGGAGATGCAGACACCCAGTAACTCGGATTCGGGCGGGCCCCAGAGCACTCAATCTGAACACTAGAACGAACCCGTCCATGGGTGTGCGGTTTTGTTGCTTGATTTTGTTGATGGATTGATCGACTGCAGTCATTGGCTACCTGACCAGCGGAAGCTTGAGGGCGCCACCGACAAATTAGACGAGACATGGTGCCCCTGCTAATAGCGGTGTGGGTGGCCGCCATGTCCCTGGAGCAAACTGGCCAAACCCACGGGACCAGCTGCGGGATTGGCTCTCTTGCAACCATTCCTGGCTCTTTGTGGGACACTTTAACAACGTCGAGCTGCCACGGTTAGAGCAGCTGGTAGTTAATGTCGGGGAATAATTGCAATGACGTTAGGCTTTGTGCTGCCAAGCCTCGTTCCTTCCTAGACACTGAGTGACACGGACTCTCGAACGCATGGAAAGAGGCTCTCGCTCATTACCGGTTTTTGGATCATCTCCAAATACGGCAGGAACGTCCCAAACATCGTCCAAAAGAAAAATTAAAAATTAAAAAATTTGACAGCTAGAACAAGTGGCCCCGCAGATGGACAGCTAGCCTATCAATAGGCTCCTACGCTGAAAATAGCTGTCGCTGTCGAGAAAGCTTGCCGACTTATGGTCCACTTTGCCTGTGCGTTGATCTCTTTGCCAGCTCCAAGCGTGGGCGAAATTGTTTGTATGAACATAGAGTCTTAAATCAACAAATCAACTTAGTCGTGCAGGATGCAAGGTACACACACGTGGGTACGAAAATATTGATACCTGTCGCCCATTTGCAAGTTGGCTAACTGATTGATCTCGAGATGGAATATAGTCTGTTGTGCTACAAAAGCTCGAAATATCTGCCCTTCCCGTCACTAACGGCTTATGGCACAATTCTGCTGTTGGTGTGACCAGTGTGTGGCAACATAATTGTTTATTCCTAGCTCCAACTTGTTTGCATCCAACAAATGCTTGCGACCAGCCACTTTTCCCGAATTGACGAGCTACGATGGCATTTATTGTGTGTGCATCATACGCACTTGGGAGGGAGTAATTAACTGCATGCTCGGTAACACGATCAGGGTCTGGCAGTAAGTTCTATACACCCGAGCAGCGCTTGAGAAGATCGGGTATTAATTAACCTTAGCGCTCAATCGTGATGCCTCTACATCGTTTCACAAGCACTGCGGGCGCTTGTCATGACCACTCCTCGGGAGCACGACATCATCTAATATTTGTCAGAGGAGTTGTGTCACACGGCCCATGCCTGCAGGGTTGCAGCTGGGAGTCGTGCACCGACATGACAAACTCCTCCGACGTGCTTCAACGACATATTGGAATAGTGCGTCAGAAAGCCACCCGCTGACCGAACCTGTGCCAATCGTCCCAAGAGATGGAAACATTGGTCATTAAGGACACCCCTACCATGCTGTCCGGTTAGAGCTCAGTACCTCGTCCTTGTTGAAGTGCAGGTGGTGTAGCACATGAACATAAATAGTTGAATTAAGCAATAAAAATAGGTCGTGAATCGACCATAAGTCTGTAACAACTGTTGGAGCCTCGAACACGCGTCGAGCATTACTGACAAACCACAGCACATCATGCCGTGTTCTTGCGCGCGCTAATTTGGTCGCTGTCGAGAGAACTATAGCGCCTTGCCCTTTAATGCCCCATGTACTGCCCCATGTCTACCCGAGCCGTTCGGATACTCCGGAGTCCGGGTTACCCAAGATGGAGGTACACTAACATGTATGTAGGGGCTTAGCCCACGATATTCCGTTACCTCTCTTGCGTGGCTCGCTGCATGGTCCTGAGGGTTGAACCAGTGTCATGTGTCATGGCTCTCTCGACATCATTGGCGCATCGTGATGGTCATGCTGCTTCCAAGTAAAGTACGGAGTACATACGGAGTATAATAAGAAACAGAACGGGCACCTAGATACTCCGTAAAGCATGGGCTCGTCTGATCCATCAAAGACGCAAGGGAAACACGCACAAAGGGACATGGATACCCTCCTCCCCTTGGACAAGCTGTACTGCAATGTGAGGTTACTTTTGTTTCGTGGCAGGAAGCGCCGCGTTGAGATGATCTAACGCTAGACGCTAGACGCCAGACGGGGCACGGCTAGAGTGTGTGAGACTTGTAAGCGCTGAAACCTCCGAGTTCATGACCCAAGGCCTCGTGGCGCTACGTCATTAAGCTGAAAGACAAGGAAACAACATCTCGGGACAAGGTGGCCGGGTAGGTACATGTACCTCGTAAGCTGCACATGGACCGGGGAGTGCCGTTGTACGGAGTACAAGGATGAGAGCATACCCACAAGCGCCGAAGCAGAGCCAATGGGGGACTTGCAGCTTCTTGCAGTCTCCATTACAGCGCTAAACAATGACTGCAACAGCCAATTGGGGCGGCTTGTCCAGGGACGACTGTATTCCCACTATGCTTGGCAGCTGCGGGGCACTATTGCTACTGGTCAGCAAGAATAGTAGTATACCTAGGTACTTGTAGCACGGCTCGTACAACATAACGGGTCTGGCGATTCGAAGCAAGCTTGAAGCTCCAAGATGCGGTACCCTGGTCTAGGGTAGGCTGAGCAGCTTGTCTCGGCAGCGCGTATTACGTATTATGCCGCTTCTTGTTCTTGTTCTTTGGTTCTTTTTCTTCTCTATTCTTGAGGACATATTGGGATGAAGTTGTACAACGACCAGAATTTGTGGATTTTCAGGAAGCTTTGCATGAGATCCAGTCTTTGACGCCAACGATCATCCCACAGCCGGTGAGGGGTACGAGTTACTGCGAGTCAAGCCAAACGGCCGGAGCTGCGATAGCGATAACCTACGTGGGCTGAGCCCAGATCATTCCATCATGTCTTCACAACAGCATTTTTACCCTCGTAAGCCACAAGGCCTTTGCTCTTGACCTTCATTTGCAGTGGCACGGCATTGGGAACTGACAGCATCGTCATGTAGCCCCCCCCGGATCCTCCCCGGGAGCGGGCTCAGCAGGTGAGCGCAAATTCTTGCACTTTTGCCAAACCGTACGAGAGAGAGATCATGGCTACTGACCATGAAGCAGCATCTCAGCAACCGCAGCAATATCCCTCTCCTCCCCCTCCTCCCCCTCCTCCGCCTCCTCAGCAGCAGCAGCAGCAGCAGCAGCAGCAGCAAACGCAATACGTGCTGCCACCAACT
>JFZS01000469.1:0-14929 GCA_000709145.1 Balansia obtecta B249 | reverse complement strand
GACAGCCCATCTCAACCATCGGGGAGACGAAGCAAACGAGCAGAGCACATGCGGGGGTGAGCGTGTGACTGTGACTCGGGTGGGTTTGCTGCCGGCTGGTCTGCTCGCCCTCGCCCACCTCTTTCGCTGGCATTTGACTGGACAGCCCCTACCAGTGTGCCTTGCCTGTTGACGATATCCAAGGGACATCCTCCACATTTGGCTATGAGTCACCCGGGATGCTGATGAGATTGACAGACTGCGTTGCACCTGGACCAAGAGGTAGAAAAGGGGAAGTGGGGAAAGCCGATATCTGCGTCCTCCCCTTTGCTGCAAGATTTCGTCACAAGACATCGGTGCTACTGGGATGTCGCGACAGTCTAAAAAGATGGCATCAGACAACCAGATACCGCCGCGGGTCAATTGGCCAAGGGTTAGTGGCTTTGCGCCAATGGGAAATGTGTTGGATCAGTTAACTCGTGTCACCATGTTGCATAGTCGTCACTCATAGTCGAAAGCCCTGCCCGCAATCACCACCGCCGACTGTATCGTACACATCGCGAGTTGATGTCCTCCGACCTTACCAGTCTTGGCCAGGCCATGTTGATAAAGCGTTTCTCCCGGCCCAGTAGCTTCATCATTCCGTGGTGGTATCCAGCGCTTTTGTTTCACAATTGCGACCATCACGATTTGCCAAAGGATGCATCGGCAATGCCTACCAACAGGCCAGCACTCGGAGTCTCTTAAATTGAGACCCAACAAACCTGTGGCAGGGGAATGAATGAATGAATGAATGAATGAATGAATGAATGACTTGGGCTCGATTAACGATCCCCGTGCTGTCCAGGTGTCCAGGCACAGCTAGACAGTATCGGACCCGATGTTGCCAATTCACGCCATCGGACCTGACACACACACACACACACACACACACACACACAAACACACACACGCCAAGACACGCTTCGAGACATGCATCGAATCGCGTCGCATTGTACTCAGTACTCCTTAGAGCTACTCTTAGAGCCAACAGGCCCAAAATCCAGCGAACCAGCATGCACGCCAACCCACCTTTTCGGCATGGCTCCCAAGGCATTGCGGCAAGGCTTACAACGACGATGAATAATAGCATCGAAACAGACACAGTGAACCTCGCCGTCGTGAACGGCATAACTTCCTTCTACTCCTGGGCACTGTGGTACGACGATAAGGTCATGCATATTTCGTCTGTTTCGCGTCCTAGAAATAGTCGGCAGAGCTCCTGGCTGCAAATGCTGCTTTCTGCGAGGGTCCACCACGTAATAAATGGACATGGAGTACCTGGTTCCAATTGAAAAGCATGCACACGCAATGGTTGTCGTCATTGTCTTCGAGTTATTGGCGTAAGAATTCGGTTCGTAGTCTCGTCATTCTTGGACTTTCCGGATCCGTCCGTCTTCTGCCGCACCAGGGGCCAAGACTGCCACGAGTTTGAAGAGGAGAGATGGATGGAGGGATCGACGTGGATTACCGAGTACCGCAGCACAACCTGGACTGGAAGCGCTGGCAAGCTCAAAAGATTCCGTGGCGGAACTAGCGAAGGTCCCTTGCCAGATGGGACGAGGGAAGAGTGGAAGAAGGATGGGGATGAGGCTCTGCGCCCGCCCGCCAAATGGTTGCAGTCGCCCACTTTGACTTTCTCTGCTCCGCTCCAAAGTCTTGTGAGACGAGAAAGAGTAAGCAACGTATGATACAATACTCCCCTATTATTAATTTAAATAATTGTAACTAACAGCTGGCACTCCGCTGACAGGGTTCCGGGTCTTTCACAGGTCCGCAAAGCCCGCCCCATCAGCTTTAAGATTCGCGCTAGTCCTGTTTAGATAAAAGTGGCTCTAGGCAGCAGCGTGCTCTTCTCTCGGCTGAGGACCTCACCACCAAGACTCGCTCAATCCTCAATTTCAACCTCCTTCGTCTGCCCGTTTGCCTCTTTCCCGACATCCCACCCCTCCTCCGGTGGCTACTATCGTGTCTCTTTCCGTTCCCTATACCGACCCCCGTCCGCATTGTTCTGACGACTCGAATTCCCGTACCTTTAGGGTCTCCTCATATATCCGTTTGCCGCCACATGCCCTCTCCAACCAACGCTTCGCTCCATTTACTCCTCTGTAGCCTGAACGTGCTTCGAGTATCTGCAGTTGGGTCCATCGCCGGTTCATAGAAGTCGCCTCAAAGTCCAATTGTGCTCGCATTGCTGGATATTCATTCTGGCCCGTTCTCTGTCGTTGTCTGCTATCATTAGCCACAAACCTTCATCCCCTTGTGTCTCTTGCTCGACAACCTTCGTTTCGAGACGGGCTACGCTTTCAGAAGTCGTGAAGCGGACTGGGCAAGGGGTTCTACTTCCCAAATACAGTTCTCTCCCTATTCGTCTTCTTGTCTCTTTTCCCGTCGTATCTGTCTCTCTGGGAAGCAGACACCCTGATCTTTCGTCCTCTTCGGAGCCTCAAACGATCTATCCCGGCTTGTGGAGGCGTACAGACGTGACTCATATCCTCGACTCGATCTTGCTGTTTCCCACCCCGCCTTACTCTGGCTGCAACGGCCAAGAAAACGCTAATTTATCTGACTTTTCTTTTTTGCCGACACAGTCTGAAGTTTTTTTTTATTTTTTTTGGCTTCGTGGCAATATTCAACCCAAGTCTATCCCCACCTCCATCAAGCACCATGGCCTTCGCCAACCCTCGTCGAAGGACTCTGGTGACTTGTTCCGGACAAGACAGTGAGAGCGCTTCGGCACTAAAGACTACCATGACTCTCCGCAAGGGTTCTACCTTCCACTATCCTGCCTCTCCTGTATCTTTACCAGAACATGTCTTTGTCCCTCCTCAGCTCTCTCGGTCTTACACCCATTTGGACGAGGTTGTTGATGCCAACCGTCGTCGTATCGAGCTCACTCTGAACGACATTGACGAAGCTCTAACCAAGACCAAGAGTCACCCGATATTGTCATCTCCCAAGTCTTCCAACAGGAAGCCGCTACAAGACAACTGTCTCCCTGTTCCGAGAGGTTTTCTCGATCTCCCCGTTGTTGACCCAGCTATGGCTAGTCCCGAGCCTGAGCGTCGGGCATGGCGCCCACGCTCCGTGCGTCGATCAGAACATGCCTCAGACAGCGGTCTTGGCTCCTCCATTGCCTCCTTGTCCGAGGACAAGAAGTGCGAGGCTGATCATGCAACAGAAAACAGGAAGGATGCAAGGACATATGCATCCGTCTCGGCTCTCACCGGCGCGTCTAGCGCCAAGAAATTGCTCCCTGCAATGACTGGTAAAGCATTCAATCGCATCAACGAACACATTCTTCGCCCACTTCTCGAGAAGCCCTCTCTTAAGGAATTTGAGGCTCTCGTGCTCGGTGTTCCTCGGCGAATTAGATCCAAGGAGATTATCTGTCTTCGTGATTTGGAAAAGACTTTAGTCTTCATGGCACCAGTAAGTCAACTTCTGACCAGCAACGGCGTTAAGAGTGATGCTTATCGGATATTGTTGTTCCAACAGACGGCCAAGTCTGCCGCCTTGTATCTCGATTTCTGCCTCACAACGATTCGATGCATTCAAGCAACTGTGGAGTATATTTCGGAACGCGAGCAAGTCCGGCCTGGCGACCGCCCTTATACTAATGGGTACTTCATCGACCTAAAGGAGCAGATTTATCAGTATGGCAGGCAACTAGCTGCCGTCAAGGACAAGAGTGGCCTGTCTGATGCACTGGACGTCGATAAGTATGTATTGCGCCTCATACCAGTAGAGCAGCACACTAACGACCCTCAAAGAAATGATGAGATCAGACTCCACGGTGGTATTGCCGAGAACGGCCGCCCCGCCGAGCTCATTCGTGTTAGAAAAGATGGCTCTGCTGTGTCTATTGCCACTGGCAAACCTGTGGACCTAGGGGAGTCTCCGATCACCTTTAAACGCTCCTTGAGCGCGCAGCGCGAAGATGAAGAGGAGATTATGCGATCCATGGCTCGAAGAAAGAAGAACGCTACTGCTGAAGAGCTTGCACCCAAAAAGTGCCGTGAGCCTGGTTGCAGCAAGGAGTTCCAACGGCCCTGCGACTTAAAGAAGCACGAGAAGACGCACTCTCGGCCATTCAAATGTCGCTTCCCAACCTGCAAGTATCACGAGTATGGATGGCCAACAGAGAAGGAGAGGGACCGTCATGTGAATGACAAGCATTCCGATGCTCCTGCAATGTTTGAGTGCCATTTCAAACCTTGTCCTTACAAGTCCAAGCGAGATTCGAACTGCAAGCAGCACATGGAGAAGGCCCATGGCTGGACCTACGTTCGAACCAAAACGAACGGGAAGAAGAATCTGAGCAAACCCAGCGTCTCTGTGCAGCCAACTCCTCCCCGTGACATCATTTCTCCTCCCGTCAGCACTCCTCCCTACAGTGCTCTCACTCCTCCTCAGGAACAGGACGCCGTGGTCTTTCCGACTTATCAGGCAGAGGGGGATTGGTTGGCCACATATGGCGTTCAACCGGATACCTTGGACGCTATGGATTTGACTCTTGAGCATACATCTCCATCTTCTTCTGCCACCTCTTACGAGCAGTATCCTCCGTACCAGAATGGCTCTACTTTCATTCTCAATGACGAGGATTTGTATGCTGCCCCTGTCCAACTTCCTGCCCAGCTGCTGCCGCATGATCAGCTCTACAACAAGCACATCCCTCAGCAGCAGCCTGTTTATCAAGTCCCTCAGCCTTGCTTCGCACCTCAACGAGTGGCGCCGCCTCACTTTTCCCCCTCGGGACAAGAGAACGTGATGCTCTTCACGCCGAACTCTCTGCGTGAAGTTGATGAAGGCTTTGACGAAACTCTCCAGGTGGACGGATCGGACTTTCAACTCTTTCCAGCCACTAAGAAATGCAATAACATCCAGCAGCCATTGTTTGGTGAAATTTCAAGTGAGAATCTGAGCTTCTCCCAGCTATCGCAGCCAGACCTGTTTCAATCGTTTGGTTGGCCAAGCTTCGATCTGCAATCGTTTCAACAAGAATGAACGCCGGTGGCAGACACCATATGCAACTCAATTTATCAAACAAGTCTTTGATTGCACTAGAGTTCCGAATCCTACTTGCAGTCAGTGGCTTATGACTTGATGAACCTTCGACGAATCGAACATGTGGGCGTGCGTCGCACGTGTACTATTATCCATTTTGGTGTCGCCCTTTGCTCGAGAACGCAAGTCACGTCGGTTTTTGACGGACCAGTTGATTTGCCGTCGCATGCTGTGACTTTGAATGGGCGGGGAGGAAGGGAGGTGATATTCGCAAGAGATTGATGACTTTTTTTCCGCCACATGGAACTTGTCTTCGACAATCAGATTGTATAGAACGTCTGTCCCACTTCAGGAAAGTTCTTTTTGGTGACTGCTAGGCATGACCAAGGCGCGGTTCCTTATGCTTGGCAAGTGCTTTATACTACTACCCTGGATGGCCGGGACACACGAATACAGTGATACGACAGCGGTGTGCTTGATTCTGTTTGGTAGAAGTTTTTTTTCTTCACTATAGCTGTTAGTGTCGCGATGAGGAAGGCTGGGCTCATGGCCACGCATTAGCTGTACAGACACCTTCGGAGTTTACTCCCCAGGATGCAACGACACTGATTCGAGCACACATGTTCAGGATTACAGAATAGTGTTTTGAGGACATCAGAGTTGGCTGGTTTCTGATTAAGTATAACTAGCAGCGATGCGTTTTTCTTCTTAGACAATTTGAAGTAGCCTCATTTTCTTTCTCGAGTTTCCGATTGCAATCCGTATTTCAACCTTGTTAGTAGCAGGACTGCGTTCAAGGGCACCCAGCACGTATACCTGTAGCCGCAGCAATCGCCGCCACAACAGTATAATAAAAGGACTGTTAATCATATGCTCAGCATTTTGCCCAGCAGACCGGCGCCAGGTGAATGATGTTATGCTTGGCAAGATTTGACTTCCTGCCTCGGTGGAAACCAAAGAAGCAGCACAGGAGGGGGAAAAAAAACTTTTTAACGCTCTATTTAAAGCAGTAAAAAATTAACTTTGATCAACTGATTCTCCGGTACAGGGAATCGAACCCTGGGCTGCTCGGTGAGAGCGAGCGATGTTAGCCACTACACCATACCGGATTGTTAAAGAGTACAAATTAAATTTGGTATATTAAGTACACGGCGGGTGAAAGCCATTGGTGAGTGCAAATGCCAATGTGTCAGGTTTAACGATGACGTTCTATTGCCTTCGGCTTCTTTCCTCTTGGCCAGAGCTCTGATCTGGCCGTTGACGTTCCTGACTCGTGCCTCGGTGGAGTCGCTCAGGTTGATGACCAAGGTGGACAAGATGATGGTGGACCCGGGAGATGCCTCCCACAAGTACTCGAGCAAGTCATCCATGCGTTGGCCCGCGGTGTTGATCTCGAAGTCCTGCAGGCAGTCGTTGTTGCCCGCGTTCAGGGTGAATACGTTGTGCAGCCGGTCTGGCACCGCGTCTCTAGCCTTCTCCTCGACTTGCTCAATTCGATAGCCGGGCCAACCTTCGTGCTTTTGTTGTTCTTCATGGTCTCATGTTTTGCGGGATCCAACCATGGTCACATTGTATCCGCCCTTGACGAGGAGGTCACGTAGCTCTCTACGATAGCGGTTGCCGTCCGTTGAATACACACCGTACGTGATGGATGCTCCCAGAGGCATGACGCGGAGAGGAACCTTGGCCGCGGTCTCGACCTCGGGCTCCATCTGGTTTGGGTTTGATCACAACGGCTTAGCTTGAGCTAATTGGACGTCAATCGAAGTTTGCTCATAGATGCCGGAGAGTGACAGAGCTGACTGGTGGAGATCAAGGCCAAACCCGCAACAGCCAATGGGCCGAAGGTTTGCAAGAGAGGTGTCATGAAATGGATCGTGAGTATGTAATTGCTTTGAATGAAGTTGTTCTCGCTCAGTGTTTATGACGAGCAGATACCTGCAATATGTCTGAACTTATACTGTTGCGTAAGACTTTGGGACATGCCACGGACTAGCCCCGTGGTCCCGGAGTGTCCTCCGTGGTCTTGCTCGAAACCGACATCCGGCTCGGTATGTTGAAAGGGACGGACTAGGATGAAATTGGTGATTCCGGAAGGCACAAGCCATTTTAGGAAAGTCTGTAAGCGAGGCCTGTAAGCTGAGACTTTTGTTATGACAAAATGTGACGCAGGCCGGCGCTGCACACGCGGGGGAAGCCGCGCCTGGGTCAGCTGGCGAGCCGAAATTCAAGAAAATATGAGTGCCGTGCCGTTCAGATAAGTAGACCATTGAAATACCGAAAGGGCCATGCTGAAGCAGGAATAGTGGAAGAGGAGGAAGAAGAAGAAGAAGAAAAGGGTGTAAGTCGCAGTATGCCGGACCGACGACTGCGTGTTGCTGCAGGCATATTCGCGCCGCACTTCCCGTCATCTCTCAGACGTTCGCTCCATCTTATCACCATCTACGGAGTATCTCAATCCGGCTGCATATACGCTTGAGATCTGTACTGTATTGAGAAAGAAGCAGTGCCGGCAAATAACAGTTCTAAATGCGGCTTTAGAGCAAGCGGCAGCCGTCAGAGAAAGTGGGGTGGGCACGGGCAACTACATCGGGCAACTGTGTACCCTGTACCTCTGAACTGATTTGTGGGTCGCTGCTTCCTGCAATGTTTTTGTACCTATCTCGTCGCTGAGGGGCACAACTCTTTGCCAGCTTCCAGCCAGCCAGCTCTCAGCAACGGTCGAAATTAACTGGCAGCAAACTTGGCAGCTTCCTGCACAGCACCTGCACAGCGGGCCGAAAAATGAAAAATGTGTGGCATCTATGCTGCCATCTACACATCTGGAAACTGCCCCGGATCCTCAGCCCTGGAGGGCCGCCTGCGAAACCGTGGACCAGATCATTATGGCACTGTCACGACGAATCTGCATCCAGGTCGTGATGGTGGTCATGCCACGACACTAGCTTTCACCTCTACTGTGCTGTCTCTTCGAGGAGACCATCTCGCCAGGCAGCCCCTCGTGGATAAGAACACGGGTTCTGTGCTCTGCTGGAACGGGGAGGCCTGGAAAATCTCTGGACACGCGGTTCAGGGAAACGATGGAGAAGCCATCTTACCCCTGCTAACGGCGGCCAGCAATTCAACCTCGGGGGATGGAGGCAAGCGTGTGCTTGATGTAATCCGTGATATCGAAGGTCCCTTTTCGTTCGTCTACTACGATAAGGCTTCCAGGCGCCTGTATTACGGACGAGATCGTCTGGGCCGGCGTTCTCTGCTGCTCAAAGCCGGGAACCCATTCCTTCTAGCCAGCATTGCTGATCCTACCACTGATGGTTGGGCTGAGGTGGAAGCGGATGGTGTTTATGCTCTACAATTTCCTGACGCAAACGATACGCAGAAGCCCGGTGAGTATATCCCAGTCAGACATGGCTGGGTCGATAATGGCTCGTTTGTAAGTTCGACACTGATTTACGGGACGCTACGTGTCGAGAGATCCTGACCTCTTACCTTTCCTGCAAGGGCAGATATCTGGGATTGGAGTGTTTAACGATGATGTTCCAAGGGAATCTCATCGTCTGACGCAGCATGCTGCCGTGATAGAACATGTGCATCAACACCTTCTTGAATCCCTGCGACTGCGAGTGCTGGAAGTGCCAGTTCCTCCCGGGGCAGCTATTACCGACGCCAGAGTCGCTGTTCTCTTCTCTGGAGGCCTCGATTGTACAGTGTTGGCCCGTCTCGCCAATGAATTACTCCCTGATGACCAGCCCATCGACTTGCTCAACGTGGCTTTTGAAAATCCCAGGATAGCAGCTCAACATAAGAACATGCCGTTGGATGAGCTTCTTGAGCTATGTCCTGATCGTATTACGGGAAGGAAATCGTTCACAGAACTCATGCAGAACTGCCCAAAGCGCGAGTTTCGCCTCGTGACGGTGCGTTTTTGGCCGATCTATTGCTCCTCCGTCCTGATGGTAGAACCCGCAATTATTAATGCAAAGGGCAGGTGAATGTTCCATTTTCTCTCGCCTCCGACCATCGGTCTGAGGTTGTTGAGTTGATGTATCCGCATAACACGGAGATGGATTTGTCTATTGCTTATGCCTTATACTTTGCAGCACGGGGTGATGGTCTCTGCCAGACTAGCGTGGAGTCTCAACCGAAACCGTACAAGACAACTGCTCGAGTTTTACTGTCAGGTTTGGGTGCTGATGAGCTCTTTGGAGGCTACATCCGACATGCAACTGCGTTTGATCGTCAAAACTACCCAGGTCTAATTGAGGAGTTGAAGCTCGATGTAGGTCGTCTGGGCAAGCGCAATCTTGGACGTGACGACCGCGTAATGGCTCATTGGGGGAAGGAAGTTCGCTTCCCATATCTCGACGAGAATTTTGTAAGGTCGGCCATGGCACTACCTGTGTGGGGAAAGTGCGATTTTGCGAACGAAGAAATTGAGGGCGCAGTACCAGAGCCAGGAAAACGAGTCCTGCGTCTTCTTGCACAGAAACTAGGCATGACGGAGGTTGCACGGGAGAAGAAGCGTGCCGTGAGTGAACCACATGGAATTCTTAGTTGGCGTGGCTGTCAGGTTGCGCCAACAAAAAAAAAAAAAAAAAAAAAAAAAAAAAGAAAAGAAGAAGAGAGAGAGAGAGAGAGCGCCAGACTAATGCAGAGATGCAGATTCAATTTGGCGCCCGCACAGCTAAAATGGAGAGCGGCAAGGTCAAGGGAACAAGTCTCATTTCACCCTGATGTCGCTGATTCATCGCCATTGGTAGCACTGACATATAATTTGCGCGCTACGAGCGCAAGGATTTCTCGGCAAGTGCCGATCAAGCAGTGGTCGGACTACAACTCACCTGTTGATGACTGTATAACTACAATTCGAAGACGGCCGAGTTGAGGAGTCAACCAGCGACGCGGCAATGATGACGGCAAACAGATACTTCCGAGCTATTACGGCTCAGGAAAGCATGGCACATACATCCCTCCGGAACTCCGAATGCACGTGAGTTTTGCTGAGCTGCAGCATAACCCGTCTTTGTTTGGAACATGGATGCGGACTTTGTCAAGCTGACCCCTGTGAGCAATGGCAATGACGTTGTTTAAAGGCAAGTCTGAGCCGTTTCCCTTTTTGTTTCTCTGTACATGCAGCGTAGATAGACAGAGACTTGACATGGTCGGTTTGAAGGACTCGACTTGTGTGACGGGGTAGCACTTGATAGCATAATCCCGACAACTGTGGTGGACGGCATGTAGATAGAGGGCACGCACAGAAAGCAAGAGAGGGAATATTCCAGAACCAGAACACTATGGCTAGTGAGTGAGAACAAGACATGTGCATAAAACGATGTCCACCAGGAATTGACATGAGCCTCGTGGCCAGACCATCTACCGCCGTTGCATAGCATCGTTTTATCAAGTAGACTTTTGGGTGCAGTTTCATCAGGTCTCAGATCGGACTGCGATGCGCAGCGCCTGGCTACGAGGGTACCTGGCCATGTAACGCAAATCCGACAAGAGATACCTCGCGCTAAACAGGAAGGAGGAAACCGACACGAAAGGCACATGGGGGGGGGGGGGGCAGAGGACCAAGCAACAGTTTGGAAGACCCGGATGTCTGCACCTGCACGTTGTAGTGTAGCAGTGCAAGGAGTGATGACTCTGCTTGATCCAATCTAATGTGCTGAAGGAGATCCCGAAGGAGAATCCCGACGATGGTTCGACAGAGGTTGTCATGGGAAAATGAGATTATGGTCTGCCAAGCACGTCGCGTCGGTCTTACCGACTCGTATGGTGAAAAGAGAAGAAAACCAAAAAAAAAAAAAAATCATGCCATGGAGGACTCGAGTCATGGTTGGTAAATGGGACGGTTTTAATTTCCCCCGGCTCGGGGGTCCTCGGTGTTCCGCGCAAGAAGCTGATTTTGGCTGGAATGGAACGGGACGGGCGATCTACGTGTGTCTCACCGCCCAC
The DNA here is from genome assembly GCA_000709145.1 of Balansia obtecta B249. Classification (NCBI taxonomy): domain Eukaryota; kingdom Fungi; phylum Ascomycota; class Sordariomycetes; order Hypocreales; family Clavicipitaceae; genus Balansia; species Balansia obtecta. Next base: position 3,943 of record JFZS01000469.1, on the reverse strand, counting down.
GCACTGAGTTTGGACGTGAGAAACTTTGTGGATGAGCTGTCTTGGCAATGCCAAGCTTTTTCTTGCATGACGTGTGGATGCGAGTGTCAGTCAATTGTGGCCCACTTATGTGAGTCCCAAGGTAAGTGCGTACGTATGTACGTGTATATGTACGTACAATGCACGTGTATGTATGATGATAATTTAATTTTAGTTTTTCTCCTGAGGATTCAAATTGCTTGACTGTCTGATCGCCCGAAATTCCAGCTCAGATTATTGCATCTTATACTCCCTGTTACTTGCCTCTCCCATAGCACGACCCGTAGCAGGAGTACTAGATGCTAGCCTAGGCTATTCTAAACAATAAACAATAATGCGGACACCCTTCCCGCCACGGAGACCCACGACCGGTTTTGCACTCGGCAGCTACAAAGGGACCCGTTCACACAAGTTTGCAAAGCCTGCACGAAAGACGACGAGGCAGCAACGAGAAGAGGCACACAAAAAAAAAAAAGGCACACACAAAGGACCCGCCTAAGCTGTATTGACGGGGCGCATAATCCCACGTTGCACTTTTTCGTACGCTTCAGTGATCTGCAATTGGAAGGTTACCACCCGGCGGCCCGGAGCGCGGCACCGAGGGTGTGTTGTGCACGGCCAGGCTTTTCAGGTACAGGGTACGTACGTAGCGCACGGGAGTTGGGTAGGCCTTGTCCGAACTTGCAAGACGGTGCCAGTTCGTCCGTTATCAGCCAGAAACTCGCCGCGTTGGCTACGCAACATAAAGCATCAGGAGGGTGGTATAGCACGACAAAAGCCGACGGGATACAGAGCACTGTCCGAGCCCGAGCCTGCAACCAAAGGACTTGGTCATGGTCCCGGCTTGGAATGCCGTACCGAGTGCCTGGCCCTGTCGGATCTGCCGGAGAGGAAGAGGCACAGCAACCGTGCTCATTGCCCGCAGAAGGTTGAGCTGACGGGGGCTTTCGTCAACCTCTTGGCATCGTCAATGCGACTTCTTTCTTCGTCTTCTTCTGTAATTCCCGCCATCACCCGTACATACAGTAGAAACCTTGACTGATTTCATAAATCTCCCTGCAGGGGTGGTGTAGGCCAATTGGGCAACGGATCAGGAATTAGCGTAATATAGACTAGAGATGCAAGGTACTTTATTTCACCTGTAAGCTGTATAGAAAGACGAGTCTCTAAAGAGTAGTGTTTATGCCCTGTATATCCCTTACTTACAATGTCTACCATCCCTTTGCGTATACGAAGGCAGCACACTGGGTCACATATCAGCTAGCAGGCTAATCAGAACCAAGGAAGATAAGCGATACTTTAAATCATGCATGAAACTCACTATAATAAAAGTACTATCAGAACCTAGTCGCACGAAGCGGCACAGCCACACGTCACAGCCATACCCGCGTCTGAAGCTACTGTTGTACGTGTTGAGGAGCACTAGGAAGTATCGAGGATGGGTAGGTCTCGTGGCTGGTAGATAAAAAGCAGGCCTGCAGCTTTTGTAAAATTATTTAGGGGCTTGTTAGTGTACACGCATGTTGATCCCTTGTTGGGGGCCGGGGGGAGGGGGGGGGGGGGCTCGCAATAGCGCGGCTGATCGACGCCCCTTCTTTCCTTCGTTCTCGCTAGCAGGGACACGCTTCCCATGGGTGTAAGTGGTCGCTCACGATGTACGCCGATGTAACGCTGGGCAGGGGGGAAAAAAGGGGGCGCAAGTGAGTGTCGGCGTGATTCTGTCAGCTTTTGCCTTACCCCAGATGCACGCCCTTGTCAGCACGTGATATCGCGTCCGCTGGCTTGTCTCTCGTCCTGGACTCGGATTGGCCAGGCACTCTGTCCTGACGCAAGTAGCAGGGTAAAACATTCTAGGCAGGTGCATGGCATGGGGTGGTCCAGAGGAGCCGGAACTAGAGACGACTTCTCGTCTCTTTCCGGCCTACCTTTACTTTGGCCGGGCTAGATTTGCGCCTGAGTTTCCTTGTTCCTGGGCTCTAGCCCGACTGGGCGCTAGCGGCTCATCCTCGATGATTTCGACATTTCCACGCTAAACACCTTTGTCACGACGCCGCGCTAGATGCTTCAACACAGCAAACGAAACACCGAGAGATGATGACGATGCCGCCGCTTCTGCCGACCGACACATGTCAACCCAGGGCTCTTTCACAATCGCCTATTCTGCCCTCTGAAGCTCTACACACTGGCAAGAGCTCGAGGCCACGTACGCCTCCAGTCAAGAACTGGTCCTCAGGGTGTTATATACAACATACAAGTGAATCACTTCACCAACCAGCATTCTGGCAACAACCAGGGATATCACAGCCGCCAGTCCCATTCCGGTTACGAGGAAGAACCAACGCAACCCCTCACTTTCCGCTCTTGCCTATCTCCTTCTCACGATAATACCCGTCCTGATCTATTTTTCTTTCTCAAGGCCCCTCCCCCGGTCCGGCCAGGCCCCCATGTCGAGGCTTAGACTTGAAGATCGACACATCAGGCCTGTACTCACTTTGCGCTTTTCGGGCATCACATGCTAGAAGGGAGTATGCGCCTCTCGCAAGGTCGGACGGCGGATGCGCGCGCGCAACAGTCTCCGACTCTAGTCAAGTCCGTCTCGAGACGTCAGCTTCTCGTGGCCAATCACGTTGGTGGTTTTTATCGCTGACAAGGCCTGCTGCACCTTGGTAGCTCCATTCGGTGCCGGCGGGAGACGAGGATGGCTCTATCTGCCAGGCTTGACATGGTGTGATGGACAGGAGAGATGGTAGCTTCGTCTGACTGAGGGCACGTCGTTCAGGGGACTCCTTAATGTCGGCCATCCGATGACTGGTGGGAGGCGTCGAGAAGTTGTGTGATTCTGACGCTTCAATTTTTTCTATAAGTCGGCCTCGTTGGCCTGTCATGGTCATGAATCTTTCCTCTCCATCCTCATCACGATCATTCTTCTCAGTTCAATCCCTCAGCAGGCACTGAATACACACGAACGTCTCCGACTTCGTTATTCAATCTTTCTTTTCCGCCTCCTTCAGTTCTGCACCCCCCCAGTTCATTCTTTTACACCTCACATCTCACCATCAGTCCCTCACTACCAGTCTGCAGCATTCATCCTATTCGAATCTGAGTCTGTTTAAAAAAAAAAAAACTTGGTCAAAATGCGTTCCGTCACTGTCCTCGCCGGATTCACCAAATTGGCCTCTGCCGCCAGTCTCTTCGGTCTCGGTCTCGACCTCGGGCTCGGCCTCGGCGCTGACGTCGAGGTTGCTCCCGTTGCCAAGGCCAATGCCGGCGCCCAAGCCGATGCTAGTGTCGATCTGAGCGCTGCCCGCAAGCAGCATGACGGCTACAAGTGTCCCGGCTCCATGAGCTATTGCCCCTGGACCAAATCCTGCTCCTGCCCTCCCGGCCAAAAGCTCGACCCCGTCGCCAACAAGTGTGTCGGCGACATCCGCACCGGCGCCTGGCCCAAGCCCGACGTCAGCGTCTACGGCGCCGTCGACGTCAAGCTCGGCACCTTCTGTGCTGCTTCTCCCACCAAGATCGTCAAGTACGACCCCCAACACAAGTACTGCCAGGCTAGTCTCAACACCGTCACCTTCTGCGCCGCTGCCGCCATCGAGGCCGAAATCGCCGCCAAAGCCGAGATCGATATTCAGGCCAACATCAGTGCTGATCTCAAGGACGTCTGCGCCGCTCTGCACGGCCTTTACCTCGAGAGTGTCGTTGATGCTGTCATTGCTTTCAACACTGACGTCCTTGGCCTTGCTACCGTTACTGCTGATGTCCAGGCCAGCCTTTCCGTCGGTCTCCTGAACACCGTCAAGAGTCTTGGCTGCAAGCTCGGCTTCGGCAAATGCAACTACGACTGCGTTGGATACTGCACCAAGGGTTGCAAGAACTACATCGAGGTTGGTGCTGGTGCCGGTGCTGGTGCCAAGCTGGAGCC
>JFZS01000468.1:0-14965 GCA_000709145.1 Balansia obtecta B249 | reverse complement strand
GGGGGGGCGACCAGGTATCGACAAGATGGTGGATAATGAATAGAATACGCGGCGAGCACGGAGTAGAAGCGGTGAAATCGAAGGGTTTGGTGAAAGATGCCCGTTGGGCACACGCTAAAACGATGAAAGCGGCCGCGCGCGTGGGAAAAGAGGGATCGATGAATTGATGAATGGATCATGGATCAATGGATCATTTGATGGTGGGACATGACGGCGTGCCGAGCAGGGGATAGATATATCGGCTGTGCCAAGCATCCCAATAATCCCAGGACAGAAGGGACAGAAGGGACAGAAGACGGCAAGAACAACATGGGCACGGCTGTCGTCAACTCCATGAACCGCCGACGTGGCAGCTAGCATTATCACAGCATTTATCACCAGCGAGTTGTCGGCACCTTGATGAGATGCCGTTGATTGGTGGAGGTATAATGTCGCTCGTAATACGGAGTACTGTGTCGAGTAGGTACTGTACGTACTGTAGTGCTCAACACCGACGGTGGGCTACATCCTTCCCTTTTCGGACGACTATACAAGGAATCAAGCTGACGGGCTATCCCAGAGCTTCGTCGATTAGGACATCTGTTGTCTTTATGATTCAGCGTCTAGAATGCCTCTGTCGCATCACAGCAAGGGATCGCACCGACTCGAGCCAAAGGTGGACGCCGAGTAGCATGTTTTCAGGAATTTAAAAGAGCAGAGTAAATACATTCTTCAACCTTCTATAAAGCTCAACTCGCTTGGCTTGCACGTTTTGTGTCATGACGCGAAAAAAAAAAAAAAAAAAACAAGTCCCCTGCCAACAACGCCGGATATGAAAAAGAAAGCATTACTCCCCAAAATGTGCTCATATGTGTGACGACTGCTACATCACATCGCTAGTGTAATCGAGACTGGCAGACGAAGCGAAACCTCCAAGAACCACTCGTTAGGACCAGCACCACCAACGTAAAAGACCCCCAAGTGGCAAAGGACTAGGCGTGACGCCATCTCGGCAGCATCTTTTCAATACCCAAAGCCGTCATGTTGATGTACTGGACATCGGCCGGGATGATTAACAAACCATGCTGAGATGCAAGACTTATGGAATCGGCACAGGCACTCTAGCCTAGCCATTGGAACTGCGACTATGAATTCTTCCAAACATATTGTGCACTCTGCGTCATCGACGCAGTCCTTCTCCGTTGCCGAGTAAACGTACATGCCTGACCGGCGCGGCGCCGCTGGCCCTGCCTCTTCTGCCTGTGCTCGACGAGGGCTGCCGTAAGTGCTGTGGGATTGGATACATGAATTGATGTGGGCTTCCCTAAGAGATTCAAAGTTGGCCAGAGACCGCGGCGGGAGCTCGCGATGACACACGGGGCACTCGTCCTCCTCGGGGATAGGAAGCGGTGGTGACAGAGCACGTTGCCTGGAAGAAGTGGATGCGGCTTCAACGCCATAGAAACTGTGCCTGGCTCTGGAAGATCGCCCAGCCCCGGCTTGTTGGAACTGGCGAAGCAAATCGTAAATTTCTCGCCCATCTGTGTCCGGAGCACCCGAACGGTGCCCGGAGCTAGAGGCAGACGCAGAGGTCTGGGCGGTCGGATTCTAAAAGTTACTGTTAACAACATAGCAGGAGTGGGAGATGTGTCAAAGGATGGGGCATTTACCAGGGTGATACTTCTTGCCCGCGTGTAGTGTCGCAAAGCATCTGCGCCATCTGCGCCACTAAAGACGGTCCCGTATCTGTTCGATGGATGTGCTGCTCCTCGTGACCCTTCCAAGCTGCTGCGAGACCTGTGACGCGGAGAGGGCGAGTTTGGGCGGATGGAAGGCGATGGACTTTGTGGAGGCGCCGTGTTCGGATCCGGGACACATGGATTGCAAAGTCGAACACGCTCGCCCCCTGACAAAGAAGAATTTGATTCAGGGCAACGTGACCCTAAGCCATCTATTGAGTAGCTCGATGGTGAAGAAGTGTCAGATCCTGGTGGCCGTACTATGTATTGATGGGGAATGATAATTCGATGGGGAGAGCAAGAAGCGCAGACCACTCGACCACATTTCCTTCGGTGGCAACTGTTAGTCTTGACCGCCATCTCGGATTAATGCTCGAGAAGCCGAAGCATCCACATACCTGCAGTGGTGCTTGCGAACAAAGAAACTGAACTGTGTACGACAGATAGGGCAATATGTGACATCCGCATCCGGCTGCCATCTGGGATACGCAAAATCATGTCGTTCCGTCGCTTCACCTCTTGATTGGCTACCAGGAGAAGCCAGTGATGTTCGTCGTCGTACCGTCTCGCCTGGCCGCTCGACAAGGGTGCGTTGCGCTTGATTGGTACTTGGAGAGAACAATCGCAGACCTGCTTCAGATTGCTCGTTCCGTTGCTCATTCTCGTCCACGAGACGAGAATAAGCAGTCCTGTGTCGTTCCTGGCCCCTGGGCCGTTCAGCCGTGGGATTCGGTATGCTTCGAACTTGGACCGTTGTTGGACCGGCCTGAACGGCAGTTGGCTGGACTCGTCCAATAGATGACACTGGTGACAAAACAGAGGCTGATACATTCGAATGCTCGTTGTCGTTATCGTCGTCAATATTGTTCCCTCCTTCGGCATTCGCGCCGCCATATGTTGTTTGCGAGGTCAGACTACCACGAGACGAGCGTGAGGCTGTTGATCGTGTGTCACCGTGGTCCTGAGGCTCAGAATCCGCCATCCGTCCATCATGCACGCTTGAGCTGTCTTGTCCCATGACTGCACTGCCTTCGTCGTTCTCGTCGGCGGCTTGTGACGACACATGCCGCGCCTCCTCTGATGGCGAAGAAGCGCTCGAGTTGCTTCCTCGGTAGCCATAAAACTCTCGCCTTGTACTTTGAGATGCTGCAGCGTCCCTTTCTGGAGTCTCGGAGCTTGCGTGGAGAGAGCTATTTTCTTCCGTCGAAGCTGCGGGTATCGGTGTATCTGCAGCGCTGCCTCCGTCAACTTGATGGACGGGCTTCGACCCGGCTTGAGGACTGGACATGTTGAAACATCAGGGCCTGTCGTGCAGACTATTCGATAGCCGATGGAGCAGAAGACGAGGGGCAGAGAAAAGGAGGGATATCATTCACAGTGCAAAAAAAATCCCTTTCCTGACGTCACGGGAAATCCATGAGATCGTGGTCATGCACATGGACGGAGTACAGTCGCTGGGAGTTGTGGTCGAGGCAGCCGCAGCGAGCCCGGATGGCGAATCGGACAAATGGACAAATGGACAATTGGTATGACTGAGCAAGACTGGGCTGGCAACGGCGAGGCTAGCGCATCGCGAGTGATGAGTCGAACGGGACATCCATCTCACACCCCTGGACGTGGTTTCGCCGCCTGAATGCGGACACAACGGAGAAGGGGGGGGGGGGGGGGGGGGGGGCGCTGGAACTCGCTGGAACTCGCGATAGCCTTATCACCCTTGCTTGTGCCGAGTGTCTTGCGCCAAGTGTCATGCCGTCTCAGATGGTCACGAGCCTTATCGCCCCAAGTACGCCCACTGTACCTAGGTACACGCACCCACTGCACGTCCAGCTATGTACACTCACAGTACCTAGGGTAGTGGCGCCTATCACGGGTTGCTTCACTCGGCAAGCATTGCACATTATACTCTGTACGTTTCCATCAATTGATATTACATGTCAGCTGCACCAGGCATCATCCCCATCAGGTTCAGGATCCATTGCGGACAAGAGATTGATCATCTCAGGCAGCAGCTCCTTCTGCCGTCATGAAGTCTTGGCCCACAACACCAAAACAACTTGTATGAATATGCGGAATCTGTTTCAAATGATGGTAGAAAGTCTAAAAAAAGACGTGGCTGGCTAGTGGAATCGTCGGTTCTCGAATGTTGCGTGACCACCGTAAGCGACTGCACACATGCATGATTTCAAGCTGCGGCATCGTTGGCCTCGACCTCGGACGGCGAGCAGTGCTTCCGTCCACCGAGTCAAGCATTGTTGACCACTTTTAAAGAATTTGTGTCCAACATGCGCTGTCTCGTCTTGTGGTAATAAAGACTGCTAAGGAAGTACCGAGCCGATGAGAACGGAACCGATTTCGTATGTCGTGCGATAGTCATGACAAATGGTAGTCTGAACTAGCTGTAAAAGAGATACGCAGTTTTGGAATGACCAATGCCATCAATTACTTGCTCTTGGTATCAGCAAGAACAGCTATGCACTTTGAGGGCAATGCAGAGCCAGGTATATAGCATCGAGGACAACTCATCATTCCCGAGCATCGCTGCGTCTGAAGAAGGCGATGGAACCAGGATGATTTCCTTGTTTGAGGGGGCATCAGCCGAACATTGCCCGCTTGTATCGAATTCAACCGGAAGTTATCTTATCCTTAATGCCTGCATGATTAGCTTTTGATAGTGGGCGAGTCCATGGACTATTGATTAGCCCGAGCCACTGTCCCAGATCCTTTCTTCCCAAGTCTTCGGCCAGAGACTCTACATCATTGACCGAAGGCCATCGGAAGCACACAGTCTCGAGTAGCGGGGATATTGTTAATATCGGTCAACAACCACAAACAACTCTTACAATCCATCCAAACATGAGATGACGTTCATCTGGCAAAATACAGGTCTGCATACCCTCTTCTCTTCCCCGGATGCCACGTTATGGCAGAGCAAGAGACAATGAAGGTTATGTATATAGCGCTAGGACAGATGTCTGCTCCAAGAACCCTGTGCCTTGCATCCGCTGTTCCGCAATCCGTGCCGCGAGAAGACGCCGCTCCAAGGAGAGCACTGCGAATAGTGTTCAGTGGCGTCTCAGCATGGAAAAGCTCGGGCCCCTTTCCTCCCAAATGGGTAACCACGAGGCGAACCTTGTGACCTCGTCACCTCACATCATGCGCCCGTGTCTTTGCATGGCAGTTATGCATGTTGCTTGAAGTCTGTAGTTCGTCATTTTTGTCGTTGGAGGCTGGGAGGGCCCTTTATCGAGATTGGCTTTGAAGTAATCCGAAGCACCTGATTGGCTATTCTTTTACATTATTATTACGCGGAGATAAAAGACAGCTAAGCTCGATTCAGGACGGCCCACTACCTTGGATCCACAACCAAATTGGGCGCACGGGAATCGCCGGTGATCTGCAATCGACGAGGCGTGAAGGCCCAGGCCCACTGTACTCCGCAGTACAGAAGGGCGTCTTAGTTCCGAGGCTGCAATAAGACTGAATTGCCGAATGTACTACTCCGTCATTCAACATCCGAATCTCACACCAATGTCTGCAGATTCTCAGACCCCTCGACCCTCAAACGCTCGGCCGTCGTGGTTTATGTTTATGCTTGCTTGCATTCTTGAATTAGTAGGTACTTAGGGTAGGTGGGCATGTACAGTCCCACTTTTCCCCTATGGCTCGGTGGAGTGACCTCGAGTGACCTTTGGCCTTCGGTCCCCTTCAGAAACATTGCACGTGCGATTAGCCCTTTATAACTTGATGGTTGTCAGAGCTTGCATTGTAGTATATACGAGTATTTTTATTTTAATTTTAATTTTAATTTTTATTATATATTCGGACTAGGCCGTACATCCTCTCCTAGTATACATTAGTATAATCACAAGAATACATACCTCTTACATTGAAATGTCAACTAGCTTACAGTTCTTATCGGGCACGAAAGTGTAATCTTCTCGACATCAAAGAGGTACAACCCTCGCATGCATCTGTCTCCCATCCGTCTCACGAATGGCAAGCACTAGGGCACGTTTCTGCACGTCCGAAAATGGCCCCGGACTTCCACAGCGAGGCTCGACGGAACCCAAGGCGCCCTTCAGCCCCCGCTGATCCTGATTGGCCCACCCGACACGAATGCCTCGAGCACCTTCCTCAACGAAGCCTCGGCCCACAAGTCTCGAGTAATCCAGCAGTCTACCATCCAAGCAAAAACAAGACAAAAACCGCAAAGCCTTAGGGGCGGGGCAGGGAAATAAAGAAGAAAAAAGAAAAAAGAAAAAAGAAATAAACTGCCCTCCTCAAAGAGATCTCTAAATGGACAAAATACATTGGCCGACGATCCCGCACTCGGCCCTCATCGCAACCTCCACCGCCATCGCAACCACATCCCTCATCCTCCTCGCCAGAACAGCCCTCTGGCCACGCAGACGGCCCGTCTTGAAAAGTCCCCTCGAGGCCATCAGATCGAGGGCATCGAGGAAGGAACGAGATGAGTTAGTGTACATGCCGGACTCGTTGCCTGGCGCAAGAGACATTGACACGCCGGTACGCCAATTCTACCCCCCATGTTTGTTTCTTCCAAAAAGAGGGGGAAAACAAAAAGTTCTAATGTGCGAGGGGGAAAATAAATGATCAGTACGGCACTATCCGAGCTTACGAATTCGGACCCCTTGAGGGACGCAAGGTGCTTCTTGTGCACGGCATAAGCACGAGCTGTATTGCGCTTTCGCGCATCGCGCATGCTCTCGCCGAGCGAGGGTACAGAGTCATGTTATTCGTAGGTCTGTCCCAAATTCAACAGACACACAAGGGGCTAAGATTGAAAGCAGGACCTCTTTGGCCGCGGTTACTCAGACGGAGTGGGCGACTTGCCGCACGACGCTCGTCTTTACACATCTCAGATCCTGCTCGTGCTCGCTTCCTCGCCGCTTTGCTGGACGGGACGCGATGCCTTTGCCCTCGTGGGATACTCCCTAGGCGGCGGGATCGTGGTCCGCTTCGCCAACGCCTTCCCGCACATGGTGTCCTCGCTGGTGCTCCTCGCGCCGGCGGGACTGATCGACGCGTCGGCCTTTGGCACGCTCACTCGGTTCGTCTTCTCGAGCGGCTTCGTGCCCGAGAGGATACTGGCCGTGCTGACGGCGCGACGGCTCCAGAGACCGATTGCGCCGTCTGCGCCGGGTGCTGCGCCGGCCGTCATGGCGGCGGCCGAGGCCGAGAACTTGAATCAGGGTGCGGGCGACAAGGTGACGCCGCTGGAGGACAGGGTGCTTGAATACGTGCGCTGGATGGTGTCGCATCACGAGGGCTTCGTGCCTGCTTTCATGTCGTGCATACGGCATGCACCGCTGATGGAGCAGCATGAGCATTGGAAGGGCTTGGCGGGCAGGAAGGCTGGCACGACGGCCATCATCTTTGCGGAGACGGACGAGTTGATTCATGAGAGGGAGTATAGGGAGCATGGGCTGCCCCTTGTGGGAGGGGAGGACCATGTGTTTTGGAGAGTGTTGCCCGGGAGCCATGATTTTGTCATGACTCATGTTGGGCACATTATTAAGGAGTTGGAAGCGTTTTGGTCCCAGTTGTGAAGAAAAGAAAGGTGCAACTTTTCCACCCAAGATGCTTTCTCCATACGCCGGGATTTAGTTACTGTGGCACGATGCGGACTCTTGGGGGATGTGCATGGAGCGACATGGACAAGAGCAGAAATCCAGCAATGACTCGTACTACTTGTGCCCTTCGTCTTAGGTGACTGTGTTATGTATACACTAATATACAATAGTAGTCTATCTGAAGATGGCGAAGTGGATGATGTTGAATTGTCTCGAAACCCTATATGATGAAAAGAAACAAAGCGCGATAGTGTGGAGCGGAGTGCTTCCATGATTCAGCTTGATCTAGCCCAGGAATTTTACCGGTCCAGAACCTGGCTTTGACACTAATGGACAATGTTAGCATGACCGAATCACTATTTGATGGCACATCATCAGCCACTCACCATCTGCCAATAAGTGAACTTCTTTTTTCAGCAAATCCCCGTGATTTCCTTGCTCCAAGAGCCTCCCCCCTTCGCTTCGTCAAGAAGAAGAATGTCTGGGTTGCGAATGAGCGCACGAGCAATGGCTACGCGTTGTTTCTGGCCGCCCGAAAGAGCGACGCCTTTTGAGCCAATGTTCGCACTATAACCCTCTGGCAGGGACACAATGAAATCGTGGATTGAAGCATCTTGGCAGGCTTGGTGAAGTTGTGCGTCAGTAGTGGTTGTGTCGTCGACGCCAAGGAGAATGTTCTCCCAGAGAGTTCCTGCAAGTGGTGTAAGCAAAGGGTCAGCTAGGCAGAGGAACAAGAGTGCTTCTTACCTTGGAGAAGAGTTGCCTCCTGAGCTACAAGAGAAAGATGTCTTCTATACGCATAGATGTTTATTTCCGTAATGTCTATGTCGTTGCAGAGAATTCGACCCTTTTGAACATTATAGAATCTGCAGTAATCATCAGCAGACGTACACGCGCCACAAAAAGACTCTGACAGCAAAACAAAACCTTTCCAAGAGAGAAATGATGCTGGTTTTTCCGCAGCCGGATGCTCCGACCAAGGTGGCAAACTGGCCTTTCTCGATGGTCAAGCTCAAACCCTGAAAGACGGGCGTATCTCTGGTAGGATATCTGAAGTGGATGTTATCCAGTTAAATCTTCATTCCGCCTTCGGAACTGGGAATGCCTTCTTCGGTTTCTGACTGCTCATTGCGCAAATTTGATTTTCGCATGTTCAGAATTCGATTTAAAGCAGCAGTGACCTGTGCTGCATTCGGTCCAAAACTTAGCCCTTGCCCAGCAGTTTGACCAGCTTGGATTATGGCCATGAAGCACACGAAGAAGCTCATGATTCCATATTCACCGCTAAGCAGCAGCCTTCCGCCATAATATAAAACCAAAGCTTGACATGCCATAGTCACGCTGTCCGAGAAGCCAAATAGCAAACTGGCTCAGCGAGCCTTCCTGAAAGCCGCGACAACATGGCCTTTGCAGAGCTCCTTGAATCTAATACAGATAGAATCCTCTAGAGTGAGTGATGTGACTGTTCTAAATGCGCCTATGGACTCTGAGGCAAACTTTGAGCTTTCTGCGAAAACCTCGTCATTCATTTTGTCAAAATCGATTTCATACTTTAATCGCCAATATGATGAGTCGACCAGGATTGGTAACACCACGCAGCTTGCAACTAACGCCAGTTTCCATCCAAATGAGAAACCAATGGCAATAGCGCCTGTGAGACTGAAAATGGCCACATAGACACTGGACATATTTATACTCATCAGTTCCTCAAGTTGCTTCGGGTCGCTCGAGGCCCGAGATGTCAATCTTCCCTGTGAATGATCTTCGTCATCGAAAAAAGAGGCCTTCTGAAAGAGGATAGCCTCAAAATACATTTTCTCGTATTTATTGCGAATGATCGAGGAGAGCCATGTCGAGAAGGAAAAGGTTCCAAAGTAGGAAAGACCTACGCCAATGGCGAGGACTACCCACACGAGTGACCAGAAATTGCCCTCTGACATAAGCTTCGGGCGGTCATCTTGGTACTTGAAAATGAAAACCACGTTGGCAAACAGGTATGCTTGGAGAGGGATCGCTGAGCCAACACATGCAGCAAAGAACACGGTGAGCGCCATAAGATACCAGTGGCGTTTCGACTCGTAGAAGAGGCGGCCAAAAGACTTGAGCAGGTTTTGATTTCTCTCTACCTTATGTTCCATAACAGAGTCGTCTTCAGACTCGGTTTTGCTGATTTCTTTTCGTGCCAAGATTCTTGCAACATCATCGTGGTGATTCAGTGCAGCGTCTGCCTTATCAAACTCATTTCCAAGAGACAGAGCCTGGGCATTGACGAGACCCGCGTAGATGCCGCCGTCTATGGCAATCAAGTCGTCATGCGCACCAGTCTCCACGACCTTTCCGTTTTTCAATACAGCGATTCGATCTGCTTTCTTTATAGTTGATAATCGATGCGCAATGGTAATGGTTGTTCGATTCCGGGCAACGCGGTCTAGAGCAGCTTGGACGATCCGTTCGCTCCGCACGTCGATGGCACTGGTAGCTTCGTCAAGCATCAAGATTTTGGGTTTTCTGACAATGGATCGCGCAATAGCAATTCTCTGACGCTGGCCATCGGACAGCTTAGCGCCACTATCTCCAAAAACTGTGTCGTAGCCCTAGACAAATAAAGTATTAATGGCTCATAAAACATGAACATCGCCGGGTGTCAGACGAAGCACTTACACTAGGAAGCTTGTCAATAAATTCGTCAGCAAAGGCTTCTCGACAGGCCTCTTCGACAAGTTGTCTCTTCCTAGTCTCAGTTTCGTGTTCCCACCGTGAGCCAACTAGACCATTAGCAACATTTTTGTAGATAGTGTCGTTGAAAAGAAATGGTAATTGTTGAACGAGACCGATCTGATATCGCCACCATTTCAGGTCCACATCGTCAACATTATGTCCGCATATTGTAACAGAACCGCCAAGTTTGAGGGGTGTTCCTGAATCCTCTGCATCAACCTGGCCGGATTCATCTTCTTGTTGCTCGGATTCAAAAATATTTTTCTTCTTTTTCTTTTCGACAGCCTTGGCAACCACGTATTGTTCTTTGAGATTATACCATCGCTCAATGAGCCCAACGATGGTGCTTTTCCGGCATACTAATGGACCAACTATGGCAGTGATCTTCCCAGCTTCGATTCGCAAGTCTAATCCGTCGAGGATCTTGACGTGCGGTCGGCTGGGATACGCGAATGTGACATTCTTTAGCACTATATCCTGGTTCGCATGGACTTCAGGATCTTTCAGGTTTCCTTTGCTCGGTCTAGGGGCATCAATCACCGTAAAAAACTGGCAAGCGGCGACGGTTGCTTTACTGACAGCCAGCAATGGGCTTGTCGTCCGCTTAAGCGAGAAGACTACCATCATGACCGAGAAGAGGACACTGCTGGTGTTAACAAGATATTGAAACGCCCATGGTGCAAGGCAAGACTCACATAACGATAGCACCGAATCACCCACACCTCGGTCAACATATGATTTGATACCGTACCAAAAGCACAGACCGAACGCTGCATAGGCACCGAAAAACTGTGCCCCCGTATTAGCACACGATAGCCCACGAACCCAAGTGGTCGATGTCTCGTACAACAAGCCCAAACTGGAGTGCAATTAAAGGCGACATATGTTGAACATGGCGCTTCGTCTCTTCGACGATCATGGAGTACTTTTTTGCGATCCGGGTCTCGGCGTCACATGCCATAATCATGCGTATGCTCGACATGGCTTCACTTGCTACAGCCGACGCCTTCTGACTATGTATGGAATATTAGCCGAACACAATTACGGGTATGTGAAAGCTGTTGAAACGTACATTTGATACCCTAGTGTGTCTCTTCACAATAAATGGCAAGATGATTGAGACCGAGAGACCGATAAAGAGAATGACTGACGCCGTCACTAATGTTAGTGACCAGTTGTATGTAAAGGCAATGATGGTAGCTGCAATAATGGTAGATAAAAATTCTAAGAAGACGCCCAGCTTCTCTAAAATCCCTAACTGCAGGGTGTTACTGGTACTCGTGATTGTTGTTGTGGCATGTCCAGGGGGCATCGAGTCCAAGACATGGATACTCTGAGCAAGCAGTGTCTGCAAACAATGAAGACGAATAGCGGACGCCAATCTGATACCGATCATGCGGAAACACAACTGCAATTTTTCATGTTAGTAGAGATGTATATATGCTTTCGGATTTTTTGATATTTTTTTTGTCGTACTTTGTTGATGTAGTCAAGCCCTAAACGACCGATAAAGAGGGCAAAGATGTACAAGCTGCGGTATGCTGAGTTAGAAGTTCTATCCACATGAAGATGGCCTTGGATAATTTACTTACGCTAGTTGATTCATCTCATGCTCAAATTCGGTCTTGTTTATTCCGGTTTCTCCTACTGTAAAGTTGGAAAAGCTTTTGAAGTTTCCAACAAACTTGCCTGCGCACAGGGTCACATCCGGGCTTGTATTCTTCCGCGTGCGCAATTGAAGAACCAGTTTGATTCTCCATCTTCAGATTAAGGGTCACTTGGATAATCGTACCAAGAACAACATTCATCAACGGTAAAGTAATTCCAGCACCGGTAGACGCCAGCGCTCCGGCGGCGTAGGCGAGGAAGTCCCCTCTTGAAGCGTAATTGAAGACTCTCTAACGATTGCGCATGTGCCAATCGAGACGGGTCCTGACATGATTGTTTTGCAGGACGATGGTTTGCTACAAACAAGATAATCCTGAAACGTGGACGTCCGTTCTGGCCGAGTATTTGTATCCTGCACATGGCTGCCGTCGTGGACTGCATGATCCTGCTTCTCGCCATGTGCTGCGGCTGTGGTGTCGACGAAGTCATGATTTGTGCAGTCTCTTTCTCGCCTGCGACTTCTACGGTCATGATCATGATATTTTTGATCAGGTCCCATCTAGTATGCGGGATATCGAAAAGTCAACAATGCTGATAGAGTATGACATGTTGCGCACACAGGACTCAGCATATGTTCAATTACGTAAAAATGGCCCGAGCCAGTCGAGGTGATGGCTTGCCATAGCTTTGGGTCATCGTCCGTTGCTCATTGTTCGGACACCGTCCCAGATGCTGGGCCAATGCAGCAAGAAAAATTTCCTGCCCCAATGATTCCCACAGGCGTCTGTGAGGTTGGTCTGGTGATGCCGTCTCATATTTGACGCAAACGGCGCCGCAAGGAATGGTCACGACCCGGGCGACTGAGTTCCCGCGTTGCGTGGGTCTGACGTGATCTGTACATAGTCCGTACAGAATCGAAACACATGAGGCCTACTCCATTCGGCCGGAATATTATCGCACGCCTGTTGAATGTTTGCAGGTTCCGGTACTGAAGGATGACTCAGGCCCGCCATTTCCCCAATGTCAACTCGAAGGAAAGAGCACCCGCTAGTTTGGGACTGGCACAACTGACCACTCCAATTGTGATTCGTCAGCGAGAACCGAGGACTCCAACGGCCGTTTTGTGAGAAAGGGAAAGAAGATGGATAAATAGATGCTAGCATTGTAACGTCCGATCTTACACAGTTCGCTTACTTCAATCTAGCGAACAATGTTAAACTCAGGCCGAGCCACGGAAGATCTAATTTAAGCCGGAAATTGGAGTCGCATATCAAGACCAGCCGTCCTTGATGCTTTATTGTCGCCAAAAAAAAAAAATTATGACGGAAGCTGCCGCTGCCGCTGCCGCTGCCGCACGTCTTGTTCAACCTGAGGTCAATCGATTTAATTACTTCTTAGTATTTATGAAGTAGTACCCGAGCATTTAGAGTCTCTTCAAAGTCTTGTATGCCCCTATACGCTACTGTCGACTTTAACACGATGTATGAACTCGAGCGGCTGACCAAGGCTGCCCAGGTGGTCAAAAGTTGCCAACGGCAGAAGCTGATGGCAAAGGTGCCAATAAAAAAGGGTTGACCAGGTATGGCCGTCTTGGAGGATAGCTGGACCTTCTTTTGACACGAGACTTGCTTGCCTTATTCCCACTGGAGTGAAGGAAAGCCACGTAAAAAGGCTGCATGCAGCCTCTCCCAGCTTCCAGCTGCTGCATATGTTGTCATGCTTGATCTACAACATGGGCTCAGAGTAAAACATTCGTGTCGCCCTCTAGCTCACCAGATAACGGCTTCGTTGATCGCGTCTGCTTTACGGAGTTAAGTGGATATACCCAAGCTCAAACACGTGAATCCTTCTTCTATAAACAATTGCCCATCTCAAGCATGATTTAGCATACCGACAAAGCTGGCCGAGTAAGCACGATGCTATGCACTGACATACAGGAGTTTGGGCATTCTCTCCCCTGCACGTACCTATTATCTTGTCATGAATATAGGTTTTGGCCGAGCGCCGTGGCGCAGACTTACCGTCCACCGTCACGTCAATGCTTGGCTCTTGATTATTGGGATATTGACTATAGTCTGTGTGACGCTCGCTGGACTTACGGTCAACAGCAGTCTCAAAGTTTGCCGTTTGGTTTGTAGTAAGTTACGCTGAGCATGTCGCTGAACGCTGCCGGCATCACAAGGTTTTTTGAGGCCCATGGCACATTGGTTCGATGAACCAAAACCGAACACAGATTGAGGAACGTTTTTATGATGCGCACAGGGCTATCATCGGATCAACTAGTCTTCTATGCTGTCTACCAAACATTCTTGCAGCAACCGACATTACACCGCGAGACATATGTATCCTGCTGTTGGGTCACATGACCACAGGGACAGGACTTACCCCACTGCAGGCTTCCTTTGCTTCCTCTTCTTTTTCTCTCCTGCATCTTGCTTCTTAACCTCTTTGCTAGCTATTGCTGTATGCTATATAGAGAGAATATACAAGATTATTACTGTTTCTATTATTGTTAGATTTATTGCTATATATATTCTATAATATAGTAGTAATTATACTTAGTTTTTGCTTTTTTTATAATTTCTAGATTAAAGTTTAGTTAAGTTTAACTTTTAATATAATAAAATAATAATATAGCTTTAATTTTACTTAATCTATTAAATCTTATTTTTTTTATTAAATTTATAAAAGTTAAGCTTACTTTTTTACTTTAAAACTAACTTAAAAGACTATAAAAATCTTTTAATAAAAAAACCTTTAATTTTAGTTAATTTTAGTAAATAAAATTAATAATAAATAGTAAGTTTAGTTATAAATATTATATTAATTTACTATTATAATTATAAAGGATTTATATATTTTTAAAAATAACTACTAATTAACCTTTATACTTAAAGTTAAATTAAGTATAAAAACTATAATTAAAAATTTATATAGTTAAATTTCTTTTATTTTTATATTAGTTATACTAAATTAAATTTTTTTTTTAATATAAAAAATACTAAATTATAAAATTAATTAAAGAAGTTTTATAATTCTAAAGAATACTTTATTATAACTTAACTTAAACTAGTTATAAACATTAATAATATTTTAACTTTATTTAAAATAGCTACTTTTATAACTACTAAAGCTAAAGTTTTATCTTTAATACTAGTACCTTTAGCTATAGTAATAATATTAACTAATATTATTAATTTAAATTTTCTTTTATTTATACTTTTTAATAAAACTAACTAAATACTTAGTTTTTTTTATTAATTAAAAGTTAATAAACTAAAGAATATTTAGAAAAACATTTTATAAGAATTATATATACTTTATTGC
>JFZS01000467.1:0-15018 GCA_000709145.1 Balansia obtecta B249 | reverse complement strand
CCCCCCCTTTTTTTTTTTTTTCCCTCCTTTTCCGTTCCTCCCACATCATAGAATCAAAGCTAGGAAAGTGGCGACGTGAGCATTTGGTGAAGGAGAACTAGGAACGGTGCGCAAATGAAATCCACGGAGCGGGCGGATGATTTTAGCAGTACCATTGTGTTTCCTCCCGGTTTCCGATGTGATGCTACCGCGTCCATAGTCGAATATCAAAGATGAGATAACCTGCCTTCGCGAAAGTCGCCATTAACCCCCCATTGCTCCCACCGACATATAAGCGGACCGGTCGCTGAGTACAATATCCTATGCTCGCCGCCTCCGCCAATACAAGGATTAGGCATTGTTGGTGGGCGGCCATCGAAAATGGTGCCTGTTGAGTCAGCCTGCACCAATACTCCAGGATCCAAGTGGCGGGCGTCAGTTCCTGGCCGTTGCCAATACAGACGTGGTACTTCAAGTGTCAGAATCTCATGGATTCGTCGTCTTGCTATGGTTCGCATGCGGCGACAGCCAGGTGTGCAGATCTTTAAGTATAATTATGAGACTCGGTACGTCTGAGTGATTGTCTAATCAGGGCTTGCCATGGCAATGCCAAAAAGACGCAATGTTGCCCACAGAGGCCCAAGACATGTTGTGGTAGCATTTGAGCATGGCTGGTTCATAAGTCGGTAAACCAAGTAATCATCATCTTGCGACTACTCGAGTGATGCACGTGGATGCCACATCAAAGCGCCCGAACTATCGAGTGATGGGCGGTTTAAAATTCGACAGGTGGGATTCAGGTGGGTTCATTTAATGTTGTAACCAATGTCCGGTTTGAGGAGGGGGTCAGAAAGTTTTCAATGCCAAGGGGCTTGGTTGCCCATAAAGCCTTCTTCCAAAGTGCGCTCCTCGAGGTTGCGGATAAAATCCCTATTGTTTCCCCTACCGGCTTGTTGTTGTATTCGACTTCCGCGTCGGCCTCCTCGACCTGCCGTATTGTCGATACCAACCATGCCCTCAGCTAAAGGCGGGTAATAAGCCGGGCTGGGCTGTAAGCGAATAGGCTGACTAGGGTCGAGATGACTGGCAACACGCTGGATGGCAACCGGGATCCCGCTCTGTTGCTGCTCCATAGTCGATGCCCTTTGGCGGTTGCTTCTCATCCCACCTTGTTGTTGATAAATGTTTGGCTGGGCCACAGTTCCGTACTGAGCAGGCGGCATGGGTTGGGGTGGTTGCGCCATGACCATTTGTCCGTATTGACCAGGCTGCGGTCCGTAAGGCGAGGCCATGTTGCCATGGTTGCCTGCTGCAGTGTAGACAGGATTAGTACCATACATGGGGGGCTGGACGTGGCTAGGCTGTGGAGGATACTGGCCTCCGCCAGCCATATTCGCGTACGCTCCCTGGGCGACAGAATGTGCTGCAGAGTTGGCTTGAGCCTGCGCTGCTTGCGCACGTTGTTTGCTGAGAGCCTCTGCTTGTTGCTGCTGTTGAGTTCCTGGGGCGGGAGATCGGTTCAAGGAGCTCGCCTTCAGGTTCATGGGAGGAACGAACGGTCCGGTATACTTTTGCTGCGTAATAAAAGGGTGCAACTTGGCCTGCTGTGGCGACCATCGTTCGAGGGGATTGAGATTCAAGAGGCCCCGGACGAAGTCGATGAAGGCGATACGGTTGTTCATTTCTAAGGATCTTGTCAGACTTGGCCATGTCCATTTAGGAACCTTGACATGTATCAAACAACAAACCTCTGTCAATTTCGTTCTGCTTCATGTTCTTGCGTGGCATAGGATACGATTTAATGATATCGGGTAGAGTGCTTTGCTGAAAGTACTTCTTGCTAGGTTGTTCCTTCGTATTATGCTCTCTCGCGTACTGCTCCATGCTCTTCAGGTGGTATGTGCGCCGACCAAACTCATCTTGCCGCTTCTCAAAGAACTCGCCGGCTTGCTTGCCCATCTCAATCATCCAGTTCTGCGGGTTACCAAGCATTTCAACAATCCGCGACACCTGGTTGTACTCCGAGGATCCAGGGAACAAGGGCAATCCGAGAAAAAGCTCGACGACTATGCATCCAAGAGACCACATGTCGATGGCTGAGGAGTAGGGCAAGCCGAGGAGGACTTCTGGTGAACGATAGAATCTGGATTGGATGTAAGTATACACAGTCTGTCGTTCGTCGCATGCTGATCCGAAATCGATAATTTTGATAATGGGGCTTTCCAAGTTCTTAAGGAGGATATTTTCTGGCTTCAGGTCGCAATGGATCAGGCGAGCCTTGTTTAGTAAAGCAAGACCATTAAGAAGCTGCTGAGCGAATACTCGAACTAGAGTCGTACTGAGTCCACGGAATTGATTCTGCTTGATAAGCTCGTACAAGTTGACGCTGAGCAACTCGAATACCAAGCATAGATGCTGTCTATGGATGAATGTATCCTTTAGTCGTAAAAGGTGATGATCGTCGTTTTTGTCGAGTTTTGTGTTTAGCTGTTTTTTTTTTTAAAATGGTTCGTTAGGTACAGAAATACACGGGCAGACTTGCGCCTGTCTGGAGGCTGGAGAGGCTGGCTTTGCTTGCTTACCAAGTCGAGCACCGACACCTCCATCATACTCTGGTTAAAGTAAGCAGTGCGATTCTTGATTACCTTGACGGCAACGACTTCCTGCGTCTTGAGGTTCTGACATTTGACGACCTGGCCGAATGTTCCTTGACCAAGAACATCAAGAATGAGATAACGGTTTCTGGGAAAAGAGCGGTCAGTAAAGTTAGAACAAGCATGGGATGGTCGTGTAGAGCTTCCATACTTGTGACCCGCTTCTTCTGAACCCAGGATATCATTCACGTAGAGAATGTAATCGCTATCCTCGTTGTCGTAACCGTCGTTCTTGACCCCCTTGCTGGGCTTGGTAAGGACTCGGCGGGGATTCCGTGAAGTCTCATACTTGAAGCTGGGGTTACAGATTCGATACGTGGCAGGTAGGTGGCATGTAAGCGCTTGGAGGGGCTATAGATGCCAAAAAAAAAAAAAAAAAAAAAAAAAAGCTCGCATGGTCAATGAGTGTATCTATGTGCAGTCGTTTGGGGGGGCCATATGCAGGACCGGGAAAGATGACCTACGCTGATGAAACCGCCCTCGGGGTTGGCGCGCCGGAATGGCGGTTGCCGATTATTCTTGGGCCGTAAATCTGACAAATCCCGTACCTTGCGAAATTCGGGTACAGGCTTCATTATCGGGAGATTCTGCCGTCTTGGAGACGTAGGTGCGTTGGCTTGAGCACGGTCGAGGCTTGCCACGGCAGGTGAGGAATATGGGTCTTGGGAGGTTACAAATGGTCCGATGGGCGGCAACTGCTGCTGGCCACCTTGTCGCGCCGCGTAATAGGGACTCTGAGAATATTCTGCCTGTCCACTGGGGGACTGGGTCTGGGACGGCGGATGTGAGAATTGGCTGTTCTTTGGTACGTAGGGCGAGGTAGGGGGCAGCGTATCCATGGGGGAATACCGCTGAGCGGCGGACGAAAGCTGTTGTTGTTGTTGTTGTTGTTGTTGTGATGGTAGTGGTGGTGGTGGTGGTTGCTGCTGCTGCTGCTGCTCGTGGGACGACGGCAAGTTGGACGAGCGACCGCTGGAAGATTGCGACTGGTGATGAGGTCTCATGGGATACTTGATGCCAGCGTGGGCATCGAGAGCATCATGCATAGCGATGTCTCCGTTGCCATCGCGAACGGTTTGGCCAGACGGCATCTGGGGGGAGGTAGCCGGATTGGCGCCGTGGATGATGGGATGACTGGCAGGATGGACCATGGGAAGGACGGGCGCACCGCCGTGATGCTGCGAAGAGTCATAGCCATAGGTCGCGGCAGCAGGAGGCGGCTGTTGGCCGGCGTATTGTCGAGACATTTGACCTTGACCGGTGTGTCGACGCGAAACGGCGGCCGGGTCGATGTATGGCGGCGGCTGCTGCTGCTGCTGCTGCTGCTGCCACGAGGGATCCATGGTGGGGAGAGGCGAGAGGAGGAGAGTGGGCGGCGGCGTGTGGTGCAAGCAGCAGTGCGAGGTCGAGCGAGGGTTCGAGCGAGGGTCGAGCAAAGAAAGGTCCGGGAATGCAGCAGCAGCAATGGCGGCAAGAGGACGGCACGAGGATGACGATAAGGGCTGCCGAGCAGCACTGCCGACGTCGACGCGAATATGGCCGTCGGACGAGGATGGAAGAGAAAGGCGAGTGACGAGAGAAGTGTGGAAGAAAGGGCGTCGTCGCTGCGAGCTTGTGAAGCTCCCCAGCTCCAGAGCGGGCGGACCAGCCAGAAGATTGATGAAGGTGGATGATGATTTATGTGCTGATAACCGACAAGCAAGCAAGAGGCGTGCCGGTGCCGAGTATGACTATGACTATGACTATGACTATGACTATGACTATGGCTTATGGCTGCGACTTATGGCTACGGACTATGCGCATGAGCGAATGGCCCAGCTATTGATTGGATCTGGGATTGGATGATATTGGCTCCGGTCTACAGCGTGCGTGCGGGCTGCAGTCTGCGCGGCCTGCAGTCTGCAGTCTGCAGTGTGGCAGTCGCAATCGCAGTCGCAGTCGCAGTCGCACTTGCACTTGCAGGTGGGCAGTTGCAGGTGGCAGTGGCGACCAAAAGTACCCATGTACCCACGGGGGGGGGCGGGTGGTGTGCTGGCGGAATTTTGTGGACTTTTGACAAAGAAAAAAGTTCAGGCACCCTTTTTCACCCTTTGATTGGGGCCCAAGTTTGAGCCTCGTCTCGTGGCCCTGCGCTCTCTTCTCTCTTCCATGACACGAGACGAACGGAGCACAGGGCAGAGCAGAGCATGGCAGAGATGGATGGGGTTACTAGGTAGGGGGCCACGGCGTATCCGTAGAGAGAAAGAAAAAAAAAAAAAACAAACAAACAAACTACAAGGTCGGGCAAATTTCTAATTAGCAAAAATGCAACCCTGACTGGTGTCAACACCGATATATAACATGCCTAGGTACATGGTACATACGTACATGCATGCATGCATGCATACATACATAATACATACATACATAATACATACATACATACATTCGCCGTACATGGCTCCTCTTCACCTTTGGGCAATGCCCGTCAGCCCATATCGGAGCAGGTCTGTCGACTGATGATGATATCAGTTCAGTCACAACAACTTGGTCACGCTCACCCGCATTTCATATGCAGCCGTTGCGGCAGAACAACTCACATGCCTGCCGTTTTCAACACGCCATCCTTCTGTATGTAACCTGTAGTCTCTTTATCATCACCACCATCAGGAGAGTGGACAGATGGCAAACAACCACTGGGCTATCCAGGCCCCATGCCCATGGACTGATTAGTATCGTCGCATGCCAGCCCGGGAATGCAAGCATCGGGAAGATGACTGGATGGGACGATAAGTCCAAAACACGACGGCACGTCAAGTTTCAACAGCACAACCCATGGCAGCCTCATGATGGTTCGTCGAGTGGAATGACGCGGCTCAGCAGAGGGCATTCCCTCGGTGCGCTGGCGACTTGGTGGCCAACAGTTCCTTCAACGACGCTTCATGCACGGAGCAATTCTTGGCATTTTTGTCTTCATTTCATCTTGCTGCGCAAGCATTGAACTGAACAGGCTTTCTGATGATCCTGAAACGTTCGTCCGTTGGGGTCGGCCAAAGCTGGGAGAATTCTTGATGCTGGTGCTGGCCCCACATGATACTTCCCTCGCGTCGACTAGACACATTCATCCGAGAGCAATGCTTTCCTGATTAAAAGCATTGCTCTCATAATATACCGTGTCAGCCCGGCTCAGACCATCTCGTTTTGATTCGAGCTGCGTCAGCCGGAAAGACTTGTGTGCGTAGGGCAGACGGCGACGAGAAGTTTGGATTATTATTTGTACAGGTACTTGTACACAGAAACATCAGACACCTACCCCCCCCCAAGGTACCTAGGTACGTACATCTCACCGCGACGCTCACCTGCTTCGAGCCATTTCGCCCCTGCTGTCCCAAGCCTTTGTCCAGATTTACCTCCTCTGACGTAAGGCACTCGAGGGGGCAGCCCCAACACCACCCAACACCACCCAGCACCCCCAACACCCCCAATACCCCCCCGCGCCGCAAAAAACTCTTTGCGTTCTGCGTCACGGTTACACGAAGCAATCCCATCTGGAACAAAAACGTTGAAGGAATGAACAGTGCGACTGACGGTGTGACTTGCGTCGCAACCTCGCATAGACGCATGGTTAGGTGGAGGAGTGGGAGAGTGGGGGGAGTGGGGGGAGTGGAGCAGTGGAGAGTGGAGAGTGGAGAATGGAAAGTGGAGAGTGGGGCCTTGGCTCAGCGTACTCGGGTGGGGTGCGGCATGTACACCCACCCACTTGTAGTCCGTACCGTTTTATTATATTGCACATTATATCTCACCGTAAAGTGGTCAAAGACGTTCGCCATGTTAGCCCACGCGCAAGCAAGATGCTTCGTGCCGAGCAAACTACACAAGACATTTACCGCCAGCAGGGAGGGTATAACCATAATGCTTGCAGTGGGTGTGTTCAGGGATGACCATACCCCCGTGGGCTGTGAGGGCTGTGAGGGCTGTGAGGGCCGTGAGGGCCGTGAGATCTCGATCAAATTGTCCGGCCGGTGTTGGTACAGAGGTACATCAACCCAAACACAGTTTGATACCCAAAACCTTCGTCAAGCTTGCTTTTCCCGCCGTGTAGTCAATAAAACAGCTCCCCTCCCTCATGTCAAGCAATGAACTTGTAGCCACAGTGACAGCCAACACTCTGGTCTGCAAAGACATGCTTCAATATTTCCACAACAACCGAGTTGTCAAGTACCCGGTTATATTTTATTATCTGTTATTGCCATCATCGACAAGTTGACGACAACCAGGGATGGCATGGCCATCGCTGAAATATATGACAATGCAGTTACCCCCCGCGGCCCATCCTTTGCCAACCTCCAACGCATATTTCAAAGTCAAAAAGATTTTCCCTTTCATCATCCTTTTTGTGTTCTATCCGGCTGAAGCCACCCCAGTCTCCTACGAATTCAAAGCTCCAGCTCGTATTGCGCCGACATGGAATGGACGTCATGCAGAG
This sequence comes from Balansia obtecta B249, assembly GCA_000709145.1. Classification (NCBI taxonomy): domain Eukaryota; kingdom Fungi; phylum Ascomycota; class Sordariomycetes; order Hypocreales; family Clavicipitaceae; genus Balansia; species Balansia obtecta. The sequence goes on along the minus strand of JFZS01000467.1, from coordinate 7,920 downwards.
AGAGGAACAAGTCCCCGTCACACCCAACTCCCCAAAGCTGCTCATTATGCCTACATGTAAGTCATGCACGCGAGTGCTGAGCCTGGCACTCGCCCCAAACGCTTCAGTCAGCGGCTCTGCCGAGTACAGGGATAACGAAGCAACTGAAGAAACGAAACCGTGGCTACCGACAGAGTGCCTCTGAGAGAAAATGATGACGAAATCAGAACGCTGGGACAGAATGCTAGCATGGCAGAAAGTAAATAAAAAAAATGGTATCATAGAACTGCGGAAAATCCCCGCATCCCCAACTTACAGTACAATGCATTGTGTTTATTCGTAAGTCGTAAACGCGCAAGCTCATTTGGGCAAACCTTGGCAGCAAATTAAGCAAAGGAAACAGATGGTGGGAATCACACAGAAAAGACAACCACACACCGTTGTCAGTCCCACATACTCAGAAAGGAAATGAGAGACAGGAGTTCAGATAGGAAGTGCAACATGATCATCATGGTAGAAGAAATAAAAGAAATAAAATATGACGAAGATGAAGAGAAAGAGAAAATGATGACAAGCTTTCATAATGAATGAAGTAGCTTGTCGCTTTAAAAAGTCAATAAGGGTATGAGACAGGTTTAGAGAGATCTTGAAAACAGAGAGAGGAACATGCTGTTTCAAATGTCCATTCCGCCTCGGACATGCATTTCTTTCTTTCTTTCTTTCTTTCTTTTTTTGGTTTTTCTTTCTTTCTTTCTTTCTTCGCTCCGGCCCATATCCATCTGCCAACCTGAGCATCGAAGTGGAAACCGTTCTCTTGGTTCCGTTTGCTTCAAGACTGGAAACCTCCGAATCCGTTGTTGTAATTCTGGCCCGGAGCATTTTGGTTCCATTGGCCATTAGAGCCTTGCTGACCTCGACCAAAACCACCAGCACTCTGAGGACCACCGTATCCCATGCCAGAGCCGCCATAGCCGGCAGGCGATCCGCCTTGTGGACCACCAAAGTTACCGGCCTGACCGCCATACTGAGCTGCCCCATGGGGAGAGAAGAAGCGAAATTAGCTCATGTTCGCCCAGTGTTCGGGTGCGGGTTGCTGAGACCTACCATTGTACTGAGGATAGTACGTGGGTGTTCCAGGAAAACCGGGAGTCTGGGCGCTCTGGGGGCTGTAGGGCTGGCCATGATCGAAGCTTCCCTGCGCGTTTGGAGTCTTATCCTTTCCCCACTGGACCGGCATTGTTAGCATGCTGCATCTGCATAGATGGATGATTTGTCGAGACAACACGATAAGCTTACGCTGCATTTGAGGGGGCGTCCATTGACGTTATATCCATTCATCTGGCAGATGGCCATAGCTGCGTTCTCGTGACTGTCCATCTTGATGAAAGCAAAACCCCGGTCGGCCTGGAAACGAGACTCAACGACGAAGCCAAAGTTTTGGAACAGAGGGACAACATCGTTGGGCGTAGTGTAAGGTGTCAGGTTACCGACGTAGCAGGTGGTTTGCCAGTTGGGCGTCTGGTTCAGGACAACCTCGTAACTTGCCACTCCATGGGCAGGGAATTGATGGTGGCCAAAAGGTGTCGTAGGTGTCATGCCCATGGCCTGCATGGCCTGCTGCTGCGCAATTGATGGTTGGCCTTTTTGGTTGGCCCAGTTGCATCGGATGGCTCGTGACCCAAGCCATTCTCCGTCCATGGAGCTCAAGGCCTTTTCAGCATCTGATCTGTCGCGGAAGGCCACGAAGCCGTATCCTCGAGTTCGTCCGGTCTTCATGTCCCACATCACACGAGCTTCCGAAACAGTGCCGAAGGCTGAGAAAGCTTGAGTCAGAATCTCATCGTTAACCTCGTTAGAAAGATCGCCAACGAAAATGTGGAAGTGACTAGAGGTGTCTTCCTTGTTGGTCGAGTTGGACTGATATGCCCAGTTGACCCGTATTTCCTGTGACGACGACGGTGTAAGAAAACGCAGGCCGGATTTGTTCTGGCAACAGCATCTGCCCAACAACAACTTGGACGTACCGATTGGTGGACTCGGCGTCCATTCAAAGTCTGCATGGCGCGCTCAGCAGAGCCAGGGTCATCGTATTCAACAAATCCGTAATTGAATCCTTTCGCCTGTCATACACAACAACAAGTTAGCAAGTTGGTGGGAAGGAGGCACTTTGTGTCCATGCCATCACCTACGTTCTTGTCGGGAATGATCTTGACATTCTGAACGTGCCCAGTAGTCTCGAAGATTTGGCGGAGAACATCCTCTGTCACACGTTGATCTAGGCCACCCACATAAAGCGCGCGCTTATTAGGTTCAGGAGCTGCCCGACGAAAGTTGCCTGAGCCACCCGGTGACATCATTCCACTACTGTCGCCCCCAGAAAGAGGGGAAGTAATAGCAGTCGGGATGGGATTCGTGTTCTGAGGGATATGCAGCGGCGGTGGCTGCATGTGGGATGGGTTTCCCTGACCATTTTGGCCAGAGGGAATTCCAGCACTGCCTGGAGCTTGACCCGGCATCTGGTTCGGAGCAGTAGCCAAAGTTGTATCACCCATTGTTTCTTTTTTTCCTCTCTCTCTCTCTCTCTCTTCTTTTTTTTTTTTTCCTTGGAGAAAATTGACGGAGAGACAGATGCAAACTTGAAATAAGAAGCAGATATGATGATGCTGGAGGAAAGGGGGGGCCGAGAGTTGCTGAAGCGGGTTGACAGGTGTGCCACAAAAACTCGATGTCGCAAAGGGGCAAAGACGGGTCGTAAAACTGAGGAACCGAGACTATCGCCACGAGAAGGATGAACAAGGGTCGTTTAGATCGTATGCCGCACTATAGTATTCGCAAGAAAGAGGAGAGGCCGCAGGAAGTAAGCACAGCGTTGAACAAGACTTGAGAGAGACGAGAGATGGGAGCAAAACGTCAAAGCCCACACAAGACAGTAAAAAGGATGACAAGACGGGTACCGAATCTAGAGTGCGTGAAAGAACAAAAGGGAAAGCCGGGCCATGTAGTAGCCTGGTTCGGATGGCGAAAAGAGTTGCCCCGGGGGTTGTGGTGGTAAATGAAATCCCTTTGCTTGGTTTGGTCCTGGTCCTCCCAGAAGTGGCGGGACGAGAGAGTGTGGAGGTTGATAATTATTATTAGGGGACCCAGCTGGCAAGGCGGCGGCTATGTGGACGTTATGTAGACGTTGTGTGGCCGTCTGGGTGGGCTCGAACCTCGAATGCCCGCTCCGCAACCCTCCAAGTACATACAGCCTGGTACCAGCTCTACCAGCTCTAGGATTCAGCTTTCTCGACTAATTGACTACGAATTTGGTGTAGCAGGGTATATAACTGGTGGCAAGTGGTTCGGTTTGAATTCGGATCAAGCGCCGGGCTTGCTGCTTCATGGGCAGGTGCAAATGCAGATGCAGGCGCAGGCGCAGGCGCAGGCGCAGGTGCAGGTGCAGGTGCAGGTGCAGGTGCAGGCAGCTGTCGGATACCTTGTGTCTAGGTACCTACGACACGTACTGCCACCAACCGAAAGCTACCTCCCTACCAAACTCTCCAGAGAGATAAAGTTTATCCCTCGGACATGCCACGATGACTTATCACTCCTAGCCAGCTCCATCATCAGTTATGATGCATTTCAGTCTGAACTCGATGGTCACCTATCACAGGCCGCAAGGCAAAATTTGATTCCACAGTCATGATTTTTTTTTTTTTTTTTTTTTGCTTCTTGAAAAAAATTGATCAATCCCTTTTGGCAGTCAGTATGGAGCACTAGCTACCTAGGTAGGTAGTATGTTCCGACACATGTGCCCACCCCGTTCTAGTATAGCTGGGGAACTTGGACCGAGCCGATATCTACCTACCAAGGAGGTACCTAGGTACACAGGTACCTTCCTACCTTTCGTATAGTGGATGAGATACCTTAGTACTTACCAAAGGTAGTTACATATATATACTTATACCTACTTCAAAGTTCCAAAACAATCACGAATTATCAGTGCAACTGTCTAATGCAGAATTGATTGATTGCCGGCTCACCAATGTTAGCTACACCTTGGCACCCGGTGAGCAACTGGGTTGCGGGACCTGCCGAGAAATCTGTCCCCCCTCGTGGTCTCGTGGTACGTACCCCAACTTAGTTGCCAGCCGCTCCACTATTTAGTCTCAGTTGTCTTAGTCCAGGCAGACGCTGACGATGCCATTGACGACGTCGACAAAAGGACAAGAATGCCCACCCCGCCTCACTCCAGACCGCGAACACCTTTTTCACCTTTTCCCTACCGACTCTGCTGACAACACCCTTTGCTCAATCCCCGTCGCCACGTCGTATCGACATCACCAGCTGAACATTTCGCGTGAAATAGCCATATCCTCGAGGCTAACTCACTCCAGAGCGGGACCTTCAGCTGGTTCCAGACTCTCGAGGCGCATCCCTCTGTCCCTCTGTTGTACAACACATTCTCCGACATCGCATCATGGCTTCCCTCCCAGCACAAGACCCTTTAGACGCGCTCCAGTCGCTAATCAATGACGTGGTGAGTGTCTCTGACTCCTATCCAGCCCTTGTAGAGCATCTGCCTTGCATGTGCTCCTGCGCGCAAAAAAAAAAAAAAAAAAAAAAAACGTAGCCCAGCGGTTATTAACATCTTTTGTTCTTTGTAGCTTGTTCAAACTGGCAAGGCTCTTCGGGCCTCACGCCGAGACGACCAAGGCAATCTACCGATTTCTTATATGCAGCCTAAGCTACCTGATACTATCAGCGCGTTTCACTCTGCCCTTGACACCATTGAAAACGGCATTGTAAGTAACCAGATTTTGTGGTGAAGGGGTGAGGCTCATTTGCTTTTATTCATTACCCGTCTTCTAACGTGAACTCTGCACTAGATCAGCGCCAAGTCAGTCTTGCTTCGCGACCTCGAACAGCTCAAGACGCAAAACGACTCGGCACAAGAATCGCAGCCTTTATTCCAACCCCAGCCCGTGAATGCGCTGTTAAAGTCATCTATAGTTATCGACATAGACTCGCCATCACAAGGAGCCGCCCCGAAAGAAGAAGCTACTGACAGTAATAATATCATTACGGCGGCACAACCAGCTGCCCCATTTCCCGATATGGGGATGGGCTTGGTCGAGTCTACCGGAACATCTATCACTATAAAGGAGAATGCACCAATGCAATTGCCTTCTGCGACAGAGACTGAAGGTGGGAGTAAATTGAAGACGGACTCGAAGCAACCAACAGCTGCAGCTCCAGTTCCATCAATGGATGCCAAGCTCGAAAGCCCTCTGTCAGTATTTCCAGGCGCTGACGACGTTCTGGATCTGTCCAGCACGGACCTCAACTTCACAGACATGGAGTTCACCTTGGTACCCAACAACGACAGCCTCATTCAGCCAGGTCACGACGGCGCCGTGGCCAACAACACTAACGGCCACTCGTTCGACCTCAGCTCTTTCGGCGCAGCCGACGCGGTCACCGACGCGGTCACCGCCAACATGGTCCTGGAAAGCAGCATGGCGTCCCACCTAGCAGACCAATCAGTAGCCGCACCAGCAAGCGGCTTCGCCACCGGGAATGCAAAAAATGCCGACGGGCAGAAGAAGCAAGAAGGCACTGGCGCCACATTTGCAGACATCTTTGCTACCGATGGGCAGACGGACGGTATGGATTTCGACTTTACCATAGGAGACGGCGCGGCTGGCGATACGTTTGACGATCTCATGAATGACCGCGACAACACCTATGATAATATGGCGCACGGCGATTTTGATGCCACTTATTTCGGTCTCGACAAGGCCGACAAAACATGATGGTGGAAGTCTTTACTATTATGCAAAACATGGCAGGAGTACAGGTGGTTTCGAACCAAGTGTGTCGCGGGAACTCGGCCTACGCACAAGAGGACAAGGCCCGGCGTACTTGCCCCCCCATCTGATATAGAAACGGGGGGGGACCAACGAAAGATCCAGGGTACAATAATGTTGGCAATATGGTGTCTAATTGGATTTTACTATTTTTCTATTCGCTCTTTCCCTTTCGATTTTCCAACGCGGCGCTTTGGCGTAAATAACGGCACAGGGACCCAGGGACAGCATAGAGAGGGCGGGTTCAGGTGATGAATTGTCACAGGGTGGCCAGCGTCTGCAGTTCTCGTTCAATAGAGGCTCATCTTCGCGGACAAATATAGAATGTATACCCCAACTGCGCGAGTTAAAAATCTAATTCCACCAATGTGTTTGACCCGGGACCCAGAACAAACATCCTGTGTACGCTCACAACCAGATCTGACGGCCACCGTAAGATAGTGTAACTCACGGCATCTACGCGGCGCACCCAGCACAGCAGTCCAGCCACGATCCGCCACGCCAAAAAGCTACGGGACACCTAGTCTAGCTAATGCCAAGTCTAGACGGGATTTCAGAAAGTGCCCCTGTTCGCTTGCGAGGTACATGGGTCAAGGGTGCTAATCGGCTAGGCACGAAGGCAAGGCAAAACGTTGGACGCAGATGAAGCCAGAGTGAGCAAATAGAATTGTGGTAGCGTAGCTGTTCTTCCCGCATCCAGATACGCTGACTATGATACAAATGAGCCCATACATGGCTGTTCAAAGGAGGTGCTTTGCACGACTGCCGTTTCCGGGTGGTGCCAAGCTTGCTAGACGCTAAGACGAGTTATTATAATGAAGGAAAATGAAAAGACTCCTGGAACGATTGCGAGGGGAAAAAAAAAAATTTAAGAAAAGAATAAGAAAAGAATAAGAAATTGTCCCTGTCGTAAGTCGTGTATGAGCGAGCGGTGATTCTCGTGCTCCCGGCTATTACTGTGCCGTGGCTCTGGAGGCGGGCTCAGCTGTGTTCGGTTGGGGACATGATGCCGTGCCTCCCCTTGCCTCGAGCCCTCGTCGCTTGGCCAGAAGGCTCTTGAAGGCCCCGATTAGCTGCACAAGGGATTCTTCGTCGTGTGTGCAGAAGCGGAAGCTCTTCTCCTCCGTGATGATCTGTAAGCAATTCTCTTTGCTCTTGCTGACCGGGTCGGTGTCCACCACGTCGACGACGGCAGAGAGGTGGACGATCCACTGAGCTGTGTATTCCGATTCATTCTTATATAGGATGAGATTCCGAGGGCGGAGGACTCCCCACATATCCTTCCACTGCCTCACGCCTCGCTTGCTCCGCAGTAACCACAGCCATCCTTGCCAAACGACTCGGTCGGGATCCTGCTCTATCGCAGTCCCAGTCCCGTTGTCACTCTGGCCCATGACATTCAGTATGCTGGTCTGACTAGCAGATCGGTTCGTGGTGACTGGTAGAATGGTCAGTGTCAGTTCTCAGCATTGAAATAAGAGGCGACAACTGCTTGCTCGAAGCCACGTGTCCCCCAAAAAACATACCTTTTGGTTTGTGAAACTCGGAGTCGGAAAAGTCCGACTGGGATACAAGTTCGTTGCCCGAGATGCCCGACGAGTCAAAGGTGGATGATTTACGTCGGTTCACCCCGCCCACGAACCTTGGTTCTGTTGGACCGTATGTTTCTGGCGAGCTTGAAAGCGCACCGTCGACATCGCGGCCTTCAAGGGCATTCGCAAAGGAGCTGCTGGAAAGGGTCATGACTCCACCGGGAGACATGCTTCGAGTCGAAGGCCTGGCAAGGAACATTTCCTCCTCTTCTTCCTCTATTCTGGCATCTCTCCGTATGAGATCAACCCACTCCTGAGCATCCTGCTTTGTCGGTGCTTGGAAATGAAAGTTGCGCGACGGTGAGAAGAGGCCGAAAACATTGTCGCGCTTCTGCTTCGGGTCTTTGAGGAATGTGACAGCCGTAAGGTCAGACAAGAAGATCTGGTGCCGCAGTTTTGTCTCCTTTTCGTTCTTGTATATCGCAAGCGTATTCGGTCGCATGACCAAATAAACTGATTTCCAGTGCTACGACAACATAACATGGTTAGTGTCTTCAAAA
>JFZS01000466.1:0-15410 GCA_000709145.1 Balansia obtecta B249 | reverse complement strand
TGTCCCCAGACTCCAGACTGGCTGTTGTACCCCAGACAGGCTCTGTGCCATATTACCTGAGGAACGCGCCAGCTGGGGCCCCAAGGCCCTGAGGCCCTGGCTCGAGGCGACAGGCCACTAACCAGACTTGGTTGTTGTCGGCTCTCGGTGAGAAAGAGGAATTCATGCATAGGAGTAATGTTCGGAGTAGTGTGTACCTCGGCGTCGAGATAATAGACCAATGCCATTGATACCGTTTGATGAGCTGGCTGGTTGCCAGTCCCACTTCGGCGGTACAGGCTACATTGGCCCAAGTGCACTGGGATCACCCATCTACGGATGTACGGATGTACGGGATGTACGGATGTTCCTTACCACGTTACCTCCTTAGGTAGATAGGTTTGTGGTCCCTTTGTGGTCCCTTCTTGGTCCTTTGTGAAGCTTTTTGAAGCCTTCTGAAGCTTTCTAAAGCTTTCTGAAGCAACATTGAAGCTTATTGCCAGCCTAATGAGTCAGCTGAGAAACCGGCGGGTGTTCTGTCTTTGCGTACGACGTCCACGCCCACTGTAAGCTGGACCCCCACCCCCAAACCCCCCTTCGCGTTTAGCCAGTACCACAGCGCCTGGGGGCATCCTGGCATGTCCTGGCCTAACTGAGTTCGGTATTCCCGGGGGGGAGGGGCCGGGCGCACTCTCCCCAGGGGCACTTCAGCCACGCTCGGCCGCATTATAGACGAAAAATATTCTTAATTTTTTTCATTTTCATGTGCTTCCCCTTTGCTGGCTGTCTGCGGTTGTCTTGATAGGAAAAGCTAGTAGCATCCTCCTGACTACTAAAAAAAAATTAAAATAAATAAAAGAAAAGAAAAGAAAAGAAAAAAGAAAGAAAAATAAAAAGGAAAAACAAGAAAAATAAAAATAAAGAAAAAGACCTCGTGATATCAGAGAATATTGGATCCACGTCACAATCGCGCCATCGCCTTGCGCAATCGGTTCAGGGCAGCTAGTCCATCCTCATGAAAGACAGAAAGAAAAAGAAATGGAAATAGATACGACGGCAGCAAAGCAAGTTCAAACTGACCTCGGCAGTCAGACGTCGTATCCGCTCTACATGCCTCTCTGCCTTGTGTCTTGTGTTTTCTTTTCCCTCCGTCTCCGCTTCAGTGCACGCAAAAGTTTATCCTGTCAAACACAGCAAGACAAAAAAAAAGAAGAAGAAGAAGCCTAGCTCCGGGGCAAGCAGCCGGGAAAAAAAAGAAAAAAAAAAGCCCTGCTTGTTTTTTTTTTTATTCAATGTGCATGCAGTAGTGGTAGTCCTTTTCTTTTTCTTGAAACATCCAGCCAAGGAGGAGCCACGGGTTCAGCCTCACGCAGGGACGTAGTGCAGCCAGCCATCTGCGCCTGCTTCCCAATCTGGAATGCTGGAAATGCCCCGACGCACGCCAAAGATCGAATGCGGTTTCATCTGTAGTTTAACCTTTGAAACTGGATCGAGTTGATAGGGGAGACGTCAACTATAAAGTTCGGTTTTACGTACAATGCACCCCCACCATATACTCCCGTGTCGTAGACGCAACGGCCTGCAAAACAACATGCCACGACCAGATTGAGACAAGATTGATAATGGGAGAAAGAAGGTGCCGGCTCTGGCACAAAATAAAAATTTGCGAAGATGCAGTTTCGGATCCCTGGTTGCCTTTTCGATTCGACGGTATGATTTGGTAAACTAAGCCCCCCCTTTTCTCTTCTCCAAACGAGGATAGCCAATCGTGTACTTGGAATGACTGAGAGCTAATCTCGATTAGGGATGGCGCAGGACGGGTCCACACACCCGTCACCTATGCTACTGAATACTGAAAAAAAGTAAATGCTGGCTCGTTCAGGTTTTGAGCAAGCAGTCGATCAAGAAGAGGAAAGGAGAGAGAAATACAGACTGTATGGCCCTAGGGTATGTACATGTACGTAATGACGGACAAGCAGGGCGTCCCCCCTCAAGTCGGCAACACGGCAAATCTGTGGGCCAGATTTTATTCTTGCAGCCAACGTGATTCAAGCAATCAGCGTCACGACACCTATGATCCTCTTTCCGACTCCCACGTACCTTTACGTTTGACTTTATCGTCCCCTAGGTAGGATGGTGGGATGGGAAGCAAAGCACTCGAGGCAGGAGATAGCAAAAAGCGATATATCTCTTTTCGGCCTTGCAATAAGGCTTCAACGCTGCATACTAGCTCCACAACCGCCCCGCCCCCGATTCGGGCGCCTGACCCTTAATAAATTCCAACGCCAATAACTCCACCTAAGGTGATTTTTTTCCTTTTTTTTTTTTTTTTGTTTTTTAGGGGGGTAGTACTGGCGACAACTGATTGAGTGGCAGCAACGATTCCAGCGGCAACAACACACTAGGTTGACAGACCCAGACCCTCATGTCTGTGAATCAAGACGAATCACAGCTTACATAAGCAAGTTGCTAGCTAGTTTCCGATTGGGAGGCTCCAGCTTTTTAACCACGTATTACTAAGCACTGGTATGCGTGCGGTTCCCATTACCCCCCTATTCTATCACATCAACCAAAAAAAAATTAGCTTAATTGCGATGTGCCTTTGGTTTTTCTGCAGTTCGGACAAGTGCCGGCACGTCTGTTATAGTATGTAACTTTGGTAATATAGAGGTGTGTGGTTTGCTTAAAGTTTTTATGGGTAAACAACCCTGTCAGTACCGCGTTTGGGAGCCTTTTTCGGGATTTAAGTGGTAAAGGGAAAAAAAAAAAAGACAAAAAAGACAAAAAAAAAGGGGGAAGGGGGGACCGCAAAACCTCCCCCCTCCCCACATGTGAACTCTGTAACCCGCAATCCCGCAATCCCACAACGAGAGTCATCTATGTCGTCCATGTCATCTATTCAGAAAACATGCCACAAAACCCGGGGCTCCGCTCGGTGCGGTCGGCGTTCCGACGCTGGCTCCAGATGGGCCTTGGCCTTGCGGTTCCCTCTTCCTTTTAATAGCCGAGATCAGGCCTCGGCTTCGCCGTCTCCGCCCCTTGGGAAACCTTAATCCCTTGATCCCTCGACCGTCGATGCCACGTTCATTCACCACCCCCCGCCACCGGGGGTTCGATCGCAAGCGAAAACCCCCGGGGACGCATCAGGAGTTCAGCTAGCTTGCGCCGCTCTGAGCATCTCGGACGCCCGACGACTTTCCCAGGCGAATCATCAAACCCGATCACGCAGGTTCCCTTGGCTTCATTCGCACATGTTATCGCCCCAATTAGAAGCCCGGAGGATGACCAGCATGGCACACACACTGATCCCGCCCCCGATTGATAGCGGGATGAGTCTTCCCCTGCTAATTGGTCGACGACGGCAATCTCGAGGGGGAAACTGCAGATCAATCATGTACTCTTCTCGCAGAGCTATCCCTTTTGCCTGCGATAAGGCAACGGCCAAGGTCACGGAGGTGTACTCGCAGAGCCCGGCCATACCAGCGTGACACGTTTGGAAACATCCGTTTTTTTTTTCTTCTGATGCTCTTTGCCAATACACGCCCTCGAATCGCAGAAACGGCAGGCTGTGCCGCAGCAAAACACGCCTCCCCACCTCCCTCCCCACGATACTGCACGCCCCCGAATCGGGGCTTCCCCAGACGAATTTCAGATGCGCATATACAGACTTTTTTTTTTTTCTTACATCTGACTGCTCGCTCCCCCCTTTCCTGCTTGCGAAGATGCGGGGGAGACGGCAGGTCCTGTCCTGCCCAGCCGCTTGTCGCAGCCCGGGCGCATAGCAGCTCAACTCAAACTCATGAGTTCAGCATCGATGTCGCGATTTCTGGTCCAATCGTAACGCCTTCTCCACCGATTGAAATGGAATGACATAATTGTCTTCGACTGCATAGGGGCTGTGGATCTCTCGGCATGTGCCCCCCCCCCCCCCCCCAAGTGATGCTCAACAGATTCCACTTCCATACCTGCCCTGCCTCTTTCATGCCTGGTGATAGCCAGATCCTACTCTTACGGTGGTCTAGCCATACCAGGTCAAGACAAAAACCTCGTCGGGTGCAGTTTGACGACCAAAGGTCTTGCAGTTCGAGAAGGTCGTGAGCGAAATAACCAGACATTTTTTTGCTCCGTGTCCGTGTCCGTGCCCATGCCCGTGCCCTCTCGCCCTCTCGCCCTGGTCTGTCTGATGTTGCATACGCTCCGAGACATTGCTTCCGGATGGCTTTTGCGGCATGGCGGTCATGTTTGACTCTTTCAAGAATATTACGATACATGCTCAGTTGTGGGTGCCGCGGGTTTCGTCTGACTGACGCATACATGACAAGTCGTGCGGAAACTCGGGGACAACCTTGAGCAATTTTGCCCAGCTTCAAAGCTTCATGTCAATAATGACGACGATGACGACGATGACGATAACATTGCTAATAATACAGGCACTATCAATTCAAAATCACGGTAGACAGCTAGCACGATAACACACAGGAGAAAAAAGAACCCCTGTAGCAGGGAGCCTTCGCCTGCGGTCTCCCCGGGACTGCTGGGGCCCCGGGGCCCCGGGAGCGGTCTGTTCGTATGTGGGTGCCTGAGGCGATAAGTAATGGGGAGGGGTGGGGGGGGGGCGCTGCAGTGGCTGGAGTGGGGCGCGGGCTCACTGTTCCTTGCACCACCTGTGGAATTCTCGACGATATTGCTGCTTCTATCGAGGCGGGCCAAGCTTGTAAACTGTCCTCCCGCCAAGTGCTCAGAGCGAAAAGCCAATTTATCGACCTGGTCTCTGGCTGTGTGGAGAAACGTCCGGCGCATCACGCATGAGCTGGGCGAGGCTGGCGATGCCGCTGTGGCCTTTGCCAAGGGTGGCCGAAGCAACGGCATGAATAAATGTATTCATGGCCGATATGGCCGGCCCGACTGGCAAAGTTTAATAGTACTGCTTTGCCATATGCTGTGGGGAAGAAACGGAGTATCAACGTGTTGAGTTTTGTTGCCCGGCAAGTGAATAGTGAATGCATGACTTGGCCATCGAATTACTGGCTGCGGGAGGTGGACTTGAGAATTTGACTGTCTGGTGGTGCAGGGGTGGCAGAGCTGTCAACTGCTTTGCATTTTTTTTGTGCGTCGGTACTCCGGAGAGCTAAGCCATATTGGTCCTTCTAGTGGGAGTCGGGCAGTGTCTCTTCACGTGACTACGCGCTAGCAGGAGCTATGCAGGGATCGCGTTGCCGCGACTGGTGAACGCAAGTGGGATGGATGGGTGATTTGCAAAACATGGCAGAGCACAGCTAATGACCCATGGATATGGGAAATGGACTACCACTCCATCCATGGACATGATCTATCCAGCTTTGACGTTCCAGATACTCGTAAGTCTGTTCCGCAGACCCCTAGGGGCTCTCGCACGATGTGCTGAATTGACTGGGCAGACCGACTGCCAACCGTGCAAGCGTCACAGGCCTTACACCATCTTCAAGATGACAAAACAATCTTCATATCGACTGGCTTGGAGGAGTTAGACAAAGCTCTGCTCTCATCCCACCCGACAGACCCTCAGAATGCCTTTCTTCATGGAGGCATAAAAAGGGGCCAGGTAACTGAGCTCTGGGGAGCGCCAGGCACAGGCAGGACGGCTATTGCGTAGGTACTAGCATCTCCAAATACCTGTCCACTCGCGAGATCGAGATACTAACGCTTGATTTCCGTTCCAGCCTTCAATTGGCCACCAGTGCCATTCGCAATGCAGGCAATGTCGTCTGGGTTGGTGAGTTTCGCGGCCGTGAACCCATGTCCCAGCGCTGTTGTGGCTGACGGCTCGTTATGGTCCAGATTGTTTTCAGGAGCTTGAAACTTCTCGCCTGCGAAACGTTCTTTTCACGTCTGTTCCTCCAGCCCTGACTGCTGCGGACCAGAATGATCAAGGGACCGATCGTTTGGGCGACTTCATTCACTTCTCCTGCCTAACGCTGCCGCACCTCATGGCGCTCATATCGCGGCCAAACGCCAAAGCTATCCCAAGCGAGCTTTCTCTCGTCGTCGTAAGCAGTCTTTCTGCGCTGATAAACTCGGCGCTGCCTAAAGCCGTGGAGGAAACACCAAAGGCGAACGCGAAGAAAGGTATGGAGTGCATGGCACCCTGTCCATAAGCTCTGCATTATGTTTACAAACAACAACATGTAGGGCAAACCCGGCCAATCAAACGACGTCAGGGTCTCCAGTTCATCATCAATGCATTGCAGAAATTGGCAGCAACTAAAAACTGCGCCGTTGTCGTCTTGTCACAATGCGCTACCAAATTGCAATCGGAGCACGGAGCAACCCTGGTTCCAGCAGTCAATGCATCGGCCTGGGATCTAGGCATATCGACTCGTCTAGTCATGTTCAGAGACTGGATATGGCAGGACGGCGAGCCCAAGAGCGTCTTCCTGGCTGGTCTGCAAAAGCTAGACGGGAAATCGAGCCATGATGCTCTCGAACACGTTGCGGCATTCCGCATTGACACGGTATGTCGTCCTTGTGACTGGCTCTCGAGACCATACCAGTGAGTATGGCTGTTTGGCTGACATGTTGTACCAAAAACCAGACTGGTGTCCTAGGTGTGGACTACGATACTACGAGCATCCCTGCAGAGGCGGCATTCGCATTTTCACGGAAACGAACACTGGACCAAACTGATCTCGAAGTCCCCGACAGCGAAGAGGACGAAGACTATGGCTGGGCCGAAGAGGATGAGGGCATACTTCCACGGCCGCCGCCCCAATGGCAAGGCAGCGAAGACCTGCTGCTGGGACAAGAGCTCGGCCAGAGCGACGAGGAGAGGGAGGAAGATGGTGAAAGCGTGCGTTCAATCTTGTCAGAATAACAACCGGTGAAGCACTGAAAAAAAAAAAAAAAAAAAAAAAAAAAAACTGGAGCCAAAATAGCATTAAATGGGGCCATTTATTCGTTGGAGTTTTTCATCGCACAACACGTCCAAATCCAGTCCAATCCACCAAGGCGAAGCACGGAGGTGGAAATTCGAACCTTGTTCGTCGGGACGGGTTTGGCAAATGCAACTACCGCCTGCAACTATGACCGGCCACCTTCTGGAAGACTTTAGAAATTCTCATCCATCGCATTATGGACATTTCAGTTATAGCGTTGCCCCACAAAGCAACTGCTGTGGGTGGGGGGGGAAGGAGGGGGCTTTCGGCTAGCCCAGATGAATACAAAATGCGGTTGGGGACACTTGGCTGAAGCGACCCACACCAGCACTTTGTACCTGTGGAGAGAAGGTACATTGGCCCGGGCAGTGTTTTCTTTCTTTTTTTTTCCTTACCCTCTCCTCGCCCTCGCCCTTGCCCTCGCCCTCGCCCTCGCCCTCGCCCTCATCACAGTTGCTTGGAGCTGCTCCACGTTTCTTATCGACACACCCCCCATTCATATCTCGTCGAGCTTTCTTCTAACATGTGAACTGGGGAAAGTCCAGAGAAATTTGAACCCAGGACAAACCCGGCCTCTATAACGGTGAAGGTTTGGCTTGGCTGCTGGCAACTCACGCATCACCAATTTCAATTCAATGCTCGGTCTTGGCCACTCAGTTGATGGACAGACAGCCTCGGGTCGGTCAGTGATGCTGGTCCCCAAGTCAAAGTTGTTTGTTCGTTCATCGCACATCATCATGTCTTTTTGTTGACACAAAGCTGTGAGACCATCCACATCCACTGTTCGGCTTCTTTTCGCTTCAAGCTGCGCCGGTGGGACCCTCTACTAATCACAGCAGGGAAGGTGGCCTTTGGCTTTCTGGTAATTCACTCCATGGGCTTCAGCTGATGGACTGCCGACACCGGTTGACCAGCCATTCAGGGCAGAGCTCCCGCTGGGGTATGGGGGCCAAGTAGTCTATGCTCCATACCGAGCACATATAACTCAGACGGACGTGGGATTTTGTCTGGGAAACATGCTTTCCTACGAAATGCGTACGGAGTGCTGCCCTTTGAGAATTGTCCCGCTCGCCCATGGCCTATCCGGTTACTTGTTTGGACGGCATCGAGGGGGATGGGGAAGAGATGTGTCTTGACGAGAATCGATACCCTTCATCGCAGATCTGCCGCTACACATTGGCGAGCAACGACGACATGGTTCCCGTCCTAAAGTGCGTACATACATTATAAGGGAAGGGTTGGTACCTAGGTAGCTGGTAGCTGGTATCTGGCATCTGGTATGCGCCCCTTTTGTCTTGTTCCTTGTTCCGGTTTTGTGTTTTTCTTTTCTTTTTTTAAAGCACTAGGCGTGTTGTGATATCTGACCAATCTAGATCAATCCGGCCGAGCAAGAGTGCGTCTCCTGATGTTGGACTCAAAATGTCACCATCAAGTCATCAAATGTCTCAATTCGTGGGTTTTTCTTCATATGGCTGAAACGTCCCCGACTCTTGAGAAGGCCCGCTTCTCAATTCTGGCCGTTCAACCATTGAAATTGTGCGGTAGGCCGTCGGTCTGATCTGAGGCATAAAAAAAAAACGGCCCCCCATTGCATACTCCATGTCCCTATCACGGTAACTTGTACTTTTCAAACACCAACAGCTGAAATGTCAATTCCTAACAGCATGTACTCCGTATGCGTACGTGCTCAGCAATACCGTACATATATGTATGTATGTATATGCACGACGCAATCTAGCAAGGTTTATCACAACGGCTCGATGCTGCCTTGCAGCCGGACATGCACCTCGTGCTTCCGAAATGGTGGGGACCCCAACATAAAAATACTGTGCCGCATATAGATGAGCTTTACGTGTCGCGCACCCCCCCTCCCCAAGGATTTGTACATTCTGGCAATTAATCAATCATTTCGACAGGTTTGCTTGTTATGCAAAGGCCCAGCGAGATTGACGTACTCTGAGCCCAGATCAACTCGACGCGCGTCAGACATGTACCCCGTACGGATGTACTCAACGATGGAATCGCACCATGCGGTGCTCCAATGCGGCTTTAGCTTCATGCACTCGATACTTTCGTGCTCGGGGGAGAGAGAGGGGGGAGGGGACAGCTGGGCGTGCAATTACGATCCGGGTATCACGGTACCTTGGAAGCTTATCTCGATCTTGGGGAAATGGCTGGTTTCGTAGAATTTGCTCTAGGACCGGACCATGATCAGGTCGTCCAAGTCAGGAACAAGGGAGCCGAAAGGACTCTCCGCCCTTGCCCAGAGCCCGGCTAGTTGAAGTTGCACCGCGTTGCCGCTGCTAGTGAGAGAGGGAGACTATTGACAGGAAAGCCAGAAGACAGGGCCGTGTGGGATGACATGACAAGCCAGCTATGTGAAAGCAGCAGCATTATGCGGTAATCTAACCCGGATCTTTGTCTGTTTGTTCTGCTTATCGCTGATCTGTGTTGGGAGGCGCACGGGGTTTGCCCCCCCCCCCTTCCCGACGACATCGACATTCGCATCCGCATCCGCATGCCGACGTTTGACCCGCTCCGACTCCTCGGTTACCGAAGAAGTGGTGTTGTTCTTCTTGGTTCCTAAAATTCGGTTAGTTTCATGTCGTGATGCGAGAAAAAAAAAAACAAACAAACAGCAGGTCAATCTATGCATAACTTGTGACTAAAGGTAATCGACACCATTGTACCCTTTTCCCGCCTCGTCTACTCCTGCTTGTAACTAGTCGGAACGCTTGCCCCCCTTGTCGAGATGATGCCACACCCCCCTTCAACAAGTGAGTGAGTTTTCGTTCCGTTGCCGTCTCTCTCCCAATCGCTTTTGGTGATGGACCATCTGGCATTCCCAGCAAGTCCTGAAACACCAAGATGATGGTTCATGATTGGATCTCTGCAGAAACCCATGTGTGCTCAAAGCTCACGAGCACCAACAAAAAAAGAGAAGCATGACACCATCATCCTCATCCTCGTCACCTTTGACCCCCTTCCCCCCCCCTCGCCGTAAAAGGAGAAATCCCTGATGGCGGGAGTGCCGTCGTCATACGGCATGGCCCCATGTCCATGGTCAATCACATGCCAATCCTCACCACGGGCACACCTCGCCGGAAAGCCGAAAAGGGGTTTCCCGGTTTTTGTTTTTTCATGTGAACATACCATAAATAGCTGCTGATTTTGTTGTTGTTATCTTTTCATCTTTCCCTTCCGCATGTAATAGCCGGGGCATAAGTCCTGCTGGGGGGGGGGGGGGGGTTGTAATTTATTTTTCTTTTTCTTTTTCTTTGCTACGAGATGTTTGCTTAGCTCTCTCTCCCCCGTGGGGGTGGCGCAGTGGCTGATGGAGTTTTTTGTCTTTTTCTTTCCCGGCGAGCAGGACCGATGGATGATGCCAACTGAGGCGTGCGTTGGCGTAAAAGGGTGTGTCTTTGTCCCTTTTTTTTTTTTTTTCCCTGGCGCTTTGGCTTCTCACATGTGAATGCGTCTTTGGATTCTTGCATGGACGTTACAAGATGACTGAAAGTTTAACCATTTCAAAGCGTAGCTATGAGAGTATTTCTAAACCATCATTATGTGCTGAGTGAAATGTGTCGCCTTTGGTACGGGAGTTGACGGGCCTTGTTGTCCTTTGTAGCTTGCTGTGACGTTGGTGTGTTGAGCTTGTGTTTGCATGACGGGCCTTGTCACGTCATGACGGTGTATCGTTGCCGTCTATGACCCTAGACTGTTTCTACGCGGTGTTTTATGCTACTGTGGAGGGCAGGACTGCAAAGCGGATGGCGTAAAGGCGTCGTCGGGATACGCAGATCCGTGTCTGATGCACGATATCTTTTCACCGGCCTGATACGTCGTCGTTCCATGCACAAGTCCAAACTCACGATTTCATCCACAGCACCTGTCAATGGGCCATGGGTCATGTATTCACGCATCCAGTCACGTTTCTTGTCGCCTTCAGTTGAACTGAAGTGAGCCAATATGGGTGTCATGGGGTTACAGTTTCTGTCCAGCAATCGTTATTATGTGCCGGAGAGCGGAAGTTTTAGTATATAATGAGATACATACATATTAAATGATGTGCTCATGAATTTCATCGGGGTTTTGTGCTGGAAACTATGAGGTCTCACTCATGGTGACATGTTTTGTCGGCGTGTTTGTCAACGGCGGCAGGGAAAGGGGCTATAGGGTAGTCGCTTCTCGAGGTAACAAATGCAGCGTTCAGCCAGCACGGCCAAGATTCACCAGCTTTACTTTCGTGATTCATTAAAGGATGAGTGTGACTCGTCCTTCGTTTTCGATATAATGGGACGAGAGGATGAGACTGTCCGTAGGTGTTGCTCGGCGCCAGCGCAAGTTACTTTCCAACGCAGCCTGCTTCCGTCGGCGCACCAAAGCTGCGTTTGTCGAAGCGTTGGACCTGGACCTGGCGCAAGCCATATTCCATTCTCGCATTATACTCACTCGTCCGAAATGGCGTACAACGAATAGCGCGCCGAAAAAAAAAAAAAAAAACCAGCCTTTCACGCCCAGGGACAGAAACCGCGGCTCGAGGAAACTTGTCCACACTGCCTGCCGCAAACGCAAATCTGCCCATCACGTAATCAGCAGCTGGCCAATCACATCCGGCGAACCCCCTTCACGAACCCCAAGCGTCAGAAAATCATCCCCATGGCTCTCATCGTGAAACGGGATGTGTGTGTGGCCGGCCGTTGGGCACCAGAGTAAGTGAGCCATTCCTCTCAGTTGTCTCCCGCGCGACCGACACTGAGTTGGCGCGAGGAGTGAACGGCCATCGACTCGCCCTCTGCCGGCGGTGATTCTCCGTGCCACACACAGACTCAGCAGAAGATCGTGGATGAAAGGTGTCAGGCCCAGTAAGTGATTTGCCCATGCGTCGCTGTTCATGAGCTGTCGTATCGTCAAATGCCAATTCCAAGTCTGGTGGGAGAGAGGCCGCGGGAGCTCTTCTCATTGACGACCATGGTGAAAGCCGCGCAGATTCACAGCTGTTGTACATTCAATCGCTTTATAACCACAAAATGCAGTGTGCCGCTCACCCTGTTTTCTTCCTTTTTTCTTTTTTTTTCTTTCTTAGAATAGGATTTTCACCGCCGTCGCCACTACTAACTACCGCAAGATCCCTGAAATTTATTTTTTTTGTTTCTTCTTTTCTAAGAGAGAGAGAAAAAGAAAAAAAAAAAAAGAAAAAGGTTACTAACATTCTCTCATCAAGGAATCAGAGAATGTCCCCCGAGCCTGGGTCAGGCAGCATCGCCGCGGCGGCAGACAAAGCTGAGAAGCCAAAGTTCTCTTGGCTGTAAGCATTTGCCCCCCCCCCCCCAAAGCATCGCCCGCTACCGAGAATACAAGCCATGTATGATCCATGAAACAACATGAAAAAAATAAAAATAAAAATAAAATACACTGACCACAAGTGAATGGCGTCTGAGAAAAAAATAAAATAAAAAAGACAACCGCATCCCACGTTCGTCATCATATTCGTCGGGCCGGAAGAGCACCCGTTTGGCATCCAAAAAGACTTTCTATGTCACCGGTCAGAATTCTACAGCAGGTATTTCACGGAGAGGCAGACGGAAGAGGCCGTGGAGTACACGGTCAGGCTCCCAGACATCACACCGGAGACGTTTGGACTTGCACAAAGCTTCCTGTTTACGGGCAAGATCATTTCCGACGACGAGGGTGTACCGTCGTACGAGTCCCTGGTTGGACTCTGGAACCTCGGGCATAAGCTTGGCATCGACGGCCTCTGCGACAAGACGCTCGAGGCCATGATGGAGTGTCGACGACTCACAGAGCGCATCCCATCGACGCCCTTGCTGGTTCAAGTTTGGAGAGATACGCCCGAGGGGTCGTCCATTCGGATGCTTCTCTTGTCATGGGCGGCCGAGTACATGAGATCGTCGGACGCTCGTGCCGAGTTCGCCAAGTCGTTGCCGCAAGAGGTCCTGAGCGAACTTGTCGTGGCCATGAGCTCATTCGAAATGGCGCAACGGACTCGGATCGGATCAGAGTCGCCGTCTGCCAACGCGTCGACCGAAGGACCGAGGAAGAGCGTGCACTATCTAGAGGACCAGAGCGACGAGGATAGCTTGAACAACATCAAGAAGAATCGCCGGCACAGCGCACAATCTGCTGTCGTGGCTCGGACGCAGGATCAGGCGTCAGGTCGTAAGGCGCCTAACCGAACTCCTCTTCCGAAGCCCCAGAAACGGAGATCAAGCGCGGCCTGGATTGATAGTCGCAACTTTACCACATCTCAAAAGCTCGAATTCTGTGCCGACTTACTCACGAGGATGCTCTCGGGGCCAGGTCAGTCCACCCACCCACCACCCACCATCCCACCGCGAGCGGGCAGATGAATAAATAAAAAAAAAAATCAAAAATAACATTACCCATACTTAATGAGATTCATTTCACGCTAACCGCCGACACTTTCATCACCAGGATTTTGGACCAGGCTAGTCGGACCATTTCGAGATCCAGTTGAGCCGTCGGAAGATGGCGTGCCGGACTATCTCGACAAGGTCAAGAACCCAATGGACCTCACCACGATGAAGAACAAGATGGACAAGCACGAGTACAACAGCGAGGAAGAGTTCCTGGCGGACATGCGTCAGATATTCCAGAACTGCTTCACGTACTGGACGAAAGGGGATCCGATGTACTTGGCGGGCGAGAAACTGCAAAAGACATTTGAGGATAAGTACTCCCATATGAACAAGTGGATCGCCAAGATGGGCGGCGATGAGGCCGACTAGGCCGACTAGGCCGACTAGGCCGACTACACCTCGCGGGTTTGACGAGACAGCCGCATCTGCGCGTTCTATACTACCCCGGAAAGCTTTTTGTCCTTGGGGGGTGCTCATGACCCAGTTGGACTAGGCCGCAGAGGCGAGAATGTACAAGTATTTGTGTGTTAGCGGTGATGGAAGGATGGCTGGTGCTGTGGCCAGGAAAGGCGCACCATGTGCCGCAGATGCGAGAATGCGTGTTTTTAACTCTGCCGCCGGCGGCTGACGATAGATGTACGTTTTTGTTACTTTTTTTTTTTTCCCACCACCAAAGCGGTTTAGCAGGTACTTGGTAGTAGTAGAAACTCGGGGCATTCATTGCGTTGGCCCTTTATAACGAGCAGCATAAAAGCTGAAGTACGTATTTACCCTTGACATTGGGACTTGTAACAAAGGCAGTGATGGCGTTGAAACGAACTGGAGACGGTAGTGTCCCCGTTTGTGAATGCGGCTACGGGATAGCAGGCGTCTGTTTTCATTACGAGTCGTTGGGTTCGGAAGTCACGATTGACTGTAGAGAGACGGTTTCTCGGTGCGACTACAAGATTCCCTGCAGTTGCTCACCACCGTGATCCCTCAGGGCCCCGTCTCTCTCTCCGCGGGGGGAGGGCCCTGGTGTCAAGCCACGATCCATGCACGGCAACTAGCGTGCATAGACGCAGATGACATTGATGACATGCATAGTGCCGTTCGTATCGCGGCAGGTAGCCGGGCATTGGTGACTAGCGCCGCTGGGGAATATTTCCGAAATTGGCCGCCGACATGGCATTGCGGTCCGTTTTTGGAGGACGACTTCATGGAGACAGGAATGACAAGGAATGGCGACGTACGTGGGGTCGTCTGTCATGGGCACGTACTCCCCAGGTCACGGGACTGTCAACCCATGCGATCTGATCTAAACGGTCCTGCCGCTGCAAACAAATGCGCATCCCTGCACACACAAAGGGCAGAATACCAGACAGCCCATGTGTTTCTGTCCATGGTCGTACGTCTGGAGGAGCACATGAAACATATCAAGGGCTGGTCTCTCACGGGCAAGCGTCTCAGGATACAAAATCTGCTAAAGACGAGACGCGACGCGATCGCGCGGGTCCCTCCCATTTTCGAGCAGAAGACAAAGCGCTCGCGGGGCCTGTGGGACGTGGACAGAATATAGCTCATTGTGTTATTGCCCGTCCCCCCCCCTCCACGGTCAGGAGCCGGGCCGTTGCATTAGCGAGTGGTGAGACCTGGATGCATGCAACTGATGCAACTGGGTTGAAGAAGTGGTGTCGGTGATTTTAATTAATCATGCACCCCCCGCTTCAACATGTGAACCAACTCGTGGTGGGATGCACGTCGAACCGCTGATGTCATGGTCGTGCTTTGCTTGAACCTGCCTCGCTCTTTCCTGGCCAAACGGCAAATTCCTCCGTACCTGCATTTGGAGTGGACCTGGACCACAGGTAAGGGGGGGCCACCATTTTGTCGTCAATAGGCAGACATTGGATTCGGTATGCCTGCGGTATGCCTGCCGTCTCCAGCATTCGTCGGCCAGACAGACGCTTGACTTGCCGCCAAAGCGCGCTTCGTGGCCAACAGTTGGAAGCAGATGGGAGTCGTGCAACATGGAACATGGCCATCCTCTGGACCAAACAACGGGGGGGGGGGGGGGTATCTGCACCCGCGCACCCGCGTTAAAGAGCAGAAACCCCGCCGGCGCTCCTTCCTTCTTCCC
>JFZS01000465.1:0-15464 GCA_000709145.1 Balansia obtecta B249 | reverse complement strand
AGAAAGAAAGAAAGAAAGAAAGAATGAAGGACGGAAGGAAGGAAGGAAGAAAGGAAAACGGAAGGAAGGAGGGGGCTCGCCGCTGACACGTACGTTCCGGCGATGTGACGACCGTGAGTGGAGGGAGCATGCATATGAATGATGTCCGTATAATGTAATACTCGACGGCTTACGTGGGATTTTCGATTCCCCTCCGTGCAGGCAACTGGCTCGGACTGCAGCTTTTTGCTGTTCTAAATTCCTTCCTTGAGATGTTCGGTCGTGCGCCAGTGTGTATTCTCTTTCTTTCTTTCTTTCTGTCTTTCTTTTCTATTTCAATTTTTTTTTTTCAAGCTCATTCCATTTCAGCCCCCTTCACTTTGTGCGTCGTCAGAACCCTCAGCTTAGTACAGAGACACCGTCGTTATGTCATGTCTGAAATGCTTACCCAGTTACTTCGGCCATGGCGCAAGTTAGCAGTGTACAAGAAGTATCGCACAGAAGCCTGTTTGATTGGTGTATAATCCCTGTCGGTACGTTTGCGCGAGCTTGCCCGCGCCCCGTAGGCTAGTAGCGACGGAGCACGCAGCTGAATGCAGGCAAACAAAGCCAAGCTAGCTCGACTGGGGATCCCCGGCCATGACGAAACTAGGTCCTCAAAATATAGGACGCAGCGCGTTGCGTGCAAAGTGAGATTTGACGGTGTCAACCAACGAGCCACCAGCCATGACTTTTTCTTTTTGTTCGACTACAAAAAGTTCGCCAACGCCTCAGCTTACCCCTCGCAGTCCTTTCCTGTCTGGTGGCCATAGGTGGCGTGGCCTACTATTGGTCAGCCAGCCAGCTGGGAAGGAACATTAGAGGCTCACTCGCTCCTGCCTTACCTTAGATGGCCAAACAAACAGGCTTAGGTATGACTGAACTGACTGACTGCTGCTCCATGCACTTTGCAACAAACATGTCTCGACTTGCTGCTCGCCAACTGAGTCTTTTTTTTTTTTTTTGTTTTTTTACCAGCAAGGCACCTACCTACCTCACCACCGTGCTCCGTGGTGACGCCCCGATCTCCCTGTTATTGCATCCTTGTCCTGCATCACTAAAGCGTGAGGGGCCTGCATATACGACGCCACGACACCGGCTGACGGGAGCAAACCTGCTGTAGCCAGTTTGGGCCAAAACACCACGCTCATCATAGAAGCTCGTTTCCGAACTCCTGCCATGATGGCGCGTCATACACCAGTGGTGGATTAGGCGCGCCCGTTCACAATGTCGCCGAGCAACAGGACGCCCGCGCCCGGCCAGGGAAGAAATTGGCGACAAGTCTATACATGCATAGGTAACGTAACGTAACGTACTCCGTACATTGTGTAGTCTTATTAACGATGCGGCCCCCCTTTTTTTTTTTCTTTGACCCGCGTGCGTGTGCCGCCCAGGGCTCAGGGCTGCCACGTTGGTCCTCAGGACTGATGCGCCGCCATGCCCAAAACCCACCGACCGGTCGTTGGCAGGTTGGTCCGATGGCCCCCACCACGATGGTCCCGGTGTGTTCCGACAAGAACTGACGGCAAGGGCCTCGCCGGAAACTGCCAAACTCGTTCGTTCCTTAGGGTCCTGTTACAGCAACAAGGAAGCTCTAGAGGTTCCTGCGACGGCGTGATTTCAGAACAGAGATGGACGGGCAACACCATCAGCCGTTCGGTTGCTGCTCGCTAGAACAGAACAAGAACGCAGAGAGTCTTGTTGGCGGTAGAGACTTTGAATCTGACCGTGTCTAGGCATTGCGACACGAAGGCCCGTCAACTGACTGATTGGTGGTCCTGGTTAAGGAATCATGCCGCGCGGTTGCGCCGCTCAAACTGTCAGCCTACAAGACCGGAGAAATGTACGGTGGGCGATCAACACGTGGACAGCTCTGAAAATGTTATCGAACAACGAGTGGGCGAGCACTGACCTTGTCGAGCAGGTCTGGAAGCCAAGGCTCTACGTCTGGATGTCCGTAGTCACTTTCACTTGTATGTGTACGTAACTCTATGCAACTAAGATGGCATGGCCTGGCCTGGCCCCGACCAAGCCGACCTACCTGAGCCTGCCCTGGCGTCGGGCTGTGGATACGTCTGTCCTGTTGCAGCCAATAATACTATACCGTGGAAGGGATTGACACATTTGTTCAGTCAGAAGTCTTTCAGAAATGGATGGGATGATGGGCGGGCGCACCCATCGCAGCTCGGCTGGCGCTAAGCTGAACCTCTAAGCTCGGACTTACAGCAGGTTGTCTGATCGGTACGTTGTTCTCCGCTGCATGATTGGCAGGATATTCTTAGTCGGGTCGTGTTTGTTCTGATGTGATACGTTGCTGTGCGATAAATAGATGGAATCCCTGGAATCAATCAATGAATTATTAATGGGTAACGCTGACGGATCGAATCAGCGGCCGTGCTGAGAGACGCCATGTCAATCCCCTATTTCTTGCAGAAGCGGAGTGACCGGATAGGAGGTACAGGGGATGGCCACCCACCATCATGGCCAATGTACATTAATCAGCACCCGGATAATTGATTCCCCATGACCATGGTTCAGTTGACGCTGATGATTGCCAGGGACTAGCGACTAGCGACTAGCGACTAGCGACTAGCGACTAGCGACTAGCGACTAGCGATAGCTTGCGGACACGAGATGATGGCTCTAATAATATCTGCAAAACCACCGACTGAACCGATGGCCAACCCTCCTCCCCCGACCGCGCCATCGGCGGTGGTGCGAGCGTTTCTTACTGTGCAGTTCTGGCATCATCGACATTGCCGTGTGCTGGACGCACGTCGACAGCTCGAGCTCACAACAGCTTCTCTTACGGAGTACCGACAACCTGCAACCCGCAACTTGATACCAGATTGCCTACCTACCTACCTACCTACCTACCTACGGACGACAGAACTAGTGAATTCGTGTTCCCGTATCCCCTGGCCTGTTGGCTGGCGTCGCCGCCGTCGCCGCAGTCGCACCGTCCCAGCATCCGGATGCTCAGCCCAGCTAGCGGTTGCGGTCGGTTGCCAACCGCCCAAAGCCACCGACGCCATCGCACGGGGCCCATGGGACTCGGGCGTCCTATGAGAGAGAGCGAGCCCATGGCTTGAGTTTCCAGCATCGTCGTTCAGGAGGAGTGCGTAAACACGCCCTGCCTTCTGACGCCATATCAGTCATGGCCGTGGAACGTCCGTCATGCAGCAGCCAGCAGCCAGCAAGCAGCCAGCAAGCAGCCAGCAAGCAGCCAGCAAGCAGCCAGCAAGCAGCCAGCAAGCAGCCAGCAAGCAGCCAGCAAGCAGCCAGCAAGCAGCCAGCAGCCATCAAGCAGCAAGCAGCAAGCAAGCAGCAAGCAAGCAGCAAGCAAGCGAGTAATGATGATTCATAGTAGTGCTGCCCGCAGCTGCTGCGCTGCGTGCTGCGTGCTTGGCACCCGCAGAATTCCCATGTTTCTGACCAGTCAGTGACGGTATCTAAATGTGCATACCTGCACAATCACTTGAACCATTGCCGACCCGAACCGACACAGCCAAATGCTAGCAGCACTGATCGTCCGCTGCTGTCAAAAGGCGCCTTTGGTCAAGACGCTGGCTGCATCAAGTCGCGTGCATGGAAGCTGTACGGGCGGAGTGTCAAGGCCAGGGCTGCCCATCTCACGTAGCGCAGGTTGTTTCTCCGCCCGGATCTTGCCTGGCCTGCTGCTTTTGGTCACACGAGCTTTGCAAACAAACAGAATTCTTTCTTTCTTTCTTTCTTTCTTTCTTTTTTTTTTTTTTTTTTTTTTTTCGTCCTGTTGGAACACTATCACGTCAACAGACGGAGAGGGACCCTGGCTTTGACTTTGATGTACATTAGGTACGAATGTACCTCCGTCCTTCCCACTCACTCCTTCCCATTCCACTCCTTCCCACTCCCTTTCACCTTCCCACCTTCCCACCCCTCCCCCCTCCATTCATTCCTCCCACCACACACCCATCATCCTCCCACACGAGTCGCAGATGCAGTTTCCGTCGGGGTGGTTCACCTCCACTGAGGCTGCTCAGATGTACATCTTACGCTGACAGCCTCGACCAGGGTACACCAGGGCCACGCAAGGAATCGACCGACCACGCGGCGGCCTGTCCCCCTTCCCCTTCTGTTATTTACGGCTAGCTGTCAGCAACGATACCACTCTACTCTATTCCATTTTCGTCGCAGGCCGCGACTTGATCATTTCGGGCGGCGCGGGCCATGTATACTTGTATACTCGTGCCCTGGTACCCTTGTACACATGTACATGCATCCCATCCCCGTCCCAGCTTGGCTCTCTAATCTTCCTTTTTCCTTTTCTGCGGGTCAATGTTCAGCTCATGCCCAGGCTGTTGGTCACAATGGCACCCGAAGATGAATTATTGGGTCGTCATCTGTCTCTCTCCTCTGTCAAAGAGTTTCTTCCTCAACTTCTGCCTGGTCTCCAGTCTCCATTCTCCATCAAAGTCGCCTGATGCTCTTAAAACGCATTCTTCCTTATTCCCCGGGATATCTTGTGTTCCATTGCAGATGGGTCCTGTGTGTCATCTCAGCATCCCAGCTGTATTGTGAGGCTGAGAATACATGATTTCTCACCGTTCTCTGCTCTTCCCGGCTCAGGCTCACGGTTACGGGCTTATCTTCGTATTGTCGAATACTTTGCTGGCGCCGAGAAGCCCGGCTGTCACAGCCTCCCTCCGCCGTCTCTGATTTGCGCCGCTGGACTCGTGCTTTATTGCCCTCCAGTAACACCATCGACAAGAAACACTGTGCTTACTTACTGCCAAGTTCTTATCTTAGTACAACGAAGCAGGCTGCTGCTGCTGCGCGCGCGCGTGTGTGTGCGCAAGTGAGTGAGTGTGCGAGTTGTCGTTGTCGTTGTGGATATTGGTTCCTCCGCCGTGACGCGGGCTGAGAAGACCCTGAAGACCCTTTTTTATTATTTATTTCTATTATATTTTCTTTCACCACCGGATTCGTTTTTATCCTTTACAGCCCAGTCATGGCAAGTCTTCGAAAGATTATGAACGTCGATGTCGAAGACGATCATGTCAACTCCCATTCTTTGATGGACACTGGCTCGACATCATCACATCATCCCGATCCAAATATGCTTTCCGGGCCCTATGGTCGCGGTCCGGAGTATCCCATCAACACGTCGCCATCGGCAAACCACGCAGTGAGCCCGTCTTCACGCTCTTCGTACTCGTTAACGGCCGACCAGCATACATCCCCTATGCCTTGCCGTCATCCGCCTCATCCACGTGTCACTGATCGTCGTCCAAGCACTACCAGCACCGAATCTATGGACTCTCACTTTGGCCATGCACATTCATATGGTCACGGCCACGGTCACGGCCACGGTCACGGCCACGGTCACGGTCACGGTCACGGCCATGGCCATACAGCCTCATTCCCCAATGCTCCCCTGCGCCCATACACGTCTCCGCAAGAGGCCCCTGTCAAACTGACCCCTATCACGGGCAGAGTTAGTCGAGCAAAGAAAGGAGTGCCGGTCCATACCTGCGATATCTGCCGTCCACCAAAGGTATATATGTACACTCGCTGAACTATTAGAATGCGAACGAACCCCTAGCTGGACGAGGAGTTTGTTACTGACCCGCGCCATGCACTTGTAGACTTTCACAAGAGCCGAACACCTAAGGTAAGCTATCACTTTTCAATAAAGAATCCATTGCATCGTCCTTCATAGCTAATATGCCCCTTTAGGAGGCATCAACTGAGCCATCAACCACCAGACCTTCCTTGCCCTAGGCCTGGCTGTGACAAAGTCTTTCACCGACGAGACCTTCTGGAGCGACACCAGCAAAGACAGTAAGCTAACACAATCCACCCACATATATCCAGCAAACAACTGACACTGCCTTCTCCAAGCGAGCAAGATGATCGTGTGGGCCAGTCTAATGCTGGTACCCAATCCAGAAGCCCATATAATCCAGGAGGTAGACGAAGACCTAGTTATTCAGGTTCACCGTCGGGATCATTGATATCAATGCAACAGTCTTATGGTAACGCTTCACCCACAGCCTCAACCTCGGGCATCTCCATGACTCCGGGTCACTGGGCTGCACACAAAAGCACACCCGTTCCCATGCATCAAGCCAACGACATGTCCATGGAAGGGATCAAGAATGAGTACTTGCTAGATGCAGTATCTAATGTGCAGACAACAACGACCACCGCCGCTCCCGAATTCTCTCAACCTAGATCAATGCCAGGGATACCTGCTGTTGATACTGTCAACAGTATTTGTCCCTCAGACGCAACAGCCGTTTCGACTGTGCCTTGGCCAGCTGCCACAGCTGTGCCGACAACCACTCAAGCTGCCTTCACATCAGTTCCCGTAATTTCGGCCACCGACAGGCGATCAGTTTTACCCCTTTCTCACGCAAGCTGGACTCCAATCGAACAGTCGATGTCGAGAGGCATGCCAAATCCCGTCCTTGCCGCCAGCAGTGGCTTCTCCGTCCCTTACACATACACAACCCCTCTACCTCAGTCATATGGTTCCATGTACGATGAAGAGTCCTCTGTCGGTATTCCGGATTTTGGCGGAAACCCAACGTTGTATGGCGCGCCTATTCCGACGCCCCCGATCCGTAGTCTGTCGCCTCAACTTGTTCTAAGTCAGTCGTCTGAAACTATGGTTACGGTTCCAGCTCCGTTACCTGCAGACCGCGTTGTCAATCCTATCACCTACAGAGGAGAGACAAGCCCGAGGCTTGGTCTGTCACCGCACCATTTTCTGCCCGTATCAATTAGCCGAGAGGCCCGCAGCGCTCTGCCCACTTATATCGACATCTACTGGGATAAAGTCCATCCTCTGTATCCCATTATTCATAGAGCAACAATACAAGACACTTTGGACGGTGCGCCAGAGGAAGTAGACGTTCTACGCTGTGCCATGGCCGCAGTTGCTACGCAGTTCTTGGGCCACCGAGAGCATCGTATTAACGGAAGTCAGCTGCATGCATATGCCTGGCATAAGTCAAAAGCTGTAAGCTGACAAAGGGGACACGTAATTCTTTCTCCCCCATATCGAGATGAGCTAACATGAAGTGACAGTTCACTCAATCGGCGCAATGGTCCCTGCCAGTCATGCAATGTACCCTGCTCTGCGAGTACTATGCCAGGTTTCGAGGACGTCACAAAGATGACTACCAACCTTCTTCCCGTTTCCTCACACTGTATCAGCTGGTATGCTATGCGTCTGCTTAACAGCACTTTTTGTTTCCTCTCAATTCATACTAACGTTGGGTCAAACTAGGTGTTGAACTTTCGCTCTGCTCCTGTACCGCCGCAATTCGCTGGAAATAACTCTCAACGCTGGGCCGCATGGATATATCTCGAATCTTGCCGGCGCTTGCTTTCTGCCTGCTTTCTCCTCAGCGTTCATGGCATGTGCTACCACGAGCAACCTTATTCTACAGTCGTAGGCCTGGACACTATTTCAGCGTCGACCTCCCACATTCCACTGTCGGAAAGCACAACCAGTCTCTGGGAAGCCCGGAACGCCGAGACGTGGTCAGCCATTGACATGTCGTCTTTCAAGCCGACGACGATTGGAGATGTCATGCAGGATGGGAGCCCATCCAGCATCGAGAACCCACCGTTTGATGTCTCGCTGGTGATTGCCGCACATGCTCTTCGACTCCCCACCCGGCGGAATCGTCAAGAAGTTGAGCTTGTGCAGGATGTCTCTGGCTTCAGAAAAAACGACTTGCTCATGTTTAGATATTTCAGCTGCCGTCCCGGCGCCACCACTTATCTTGCCTTGCACTATACTCCGTTGCACGTCCTGCTGGCCGTTTCAGGAGACAGCTGGGTCTTCAACAAGAAGATTCCCGACGCAAGCTTATTCGCTGAGCATAAGAGAAAGCTGAGACTGTGGCGCAACTCTGGAACATGTGCCATTGCAGCAGTGTTTGCAGCCAGTGCCATCCGGGACTTCTTGGGCCTAGCCAAGGAGGGAGGCCAGAACTTTCCGGCTACCACATCCCATGGCGTGGTTGCCTGCAAGGAAATCTCGGATTACTGGGGAATTTACGTATGCACCCTGATCTGTTGGGCCTTTGGACACGTAGGAAAGAGATCGACTTGCGAGAAGCGTCTGCCTGCGCAAATACGGGCCATCAATTGGATCCAGACTGCTGCCGATATGGAACCGGCTCAGCTTCAGGCATCGCCAGCCCGTGAGGATTTACAAGCCATCGTTGGATTCGTGCGAGACATTTTGGAAAAGGACTGCCTTGCTGGGAGGAACATCCTGCTCGCGGACTCCATCGGCGTACTGCGAAAATTAGAGGAGATTGATAATTGGACCTGGTTTTAGGCTCAGCCAGGCAAAGCGGGAACTTGGCTCGACGATGGAGAGAAGTGGAACGAAGAAGGGTAGCCGGACGACGCACGTTTGTGTTGATTGATGCCTGATGATGGAGACGACAAGTTTTTTTTTTTTTTTTTTCTTAAAACAAATAATCCGAACCTTTTCATTTTATTGATATTTACTTGTTTATTGTATCTTTCGGGGAGGGAATCATGAACGGCTAATAGAGTCCGCGCATGATTCATTCAACCCAATCGGCATAGTCGCTTCGGGGGGGGGACATCACCATAGCACCCGACGCGCCGAGTCTTTATTTTTACATGTTGCATAGGCTGGTTGGTGAAGAAAGAAGGCCGTGTCGACTCGTGGAGCTTTTAGGCGACCGGGGTCAGGACAATGATTGATTTACATTAGACGTTTGGGGCATGGCATGAATTGCTCCTTGGTTAGCAAAGGGTCCATGTAATGGGGTATGTACCGAATACACGTGTTGCACATGATTGGTGTCGTTGGTGAGTGCAACGCAGTCCAGAAATGAGGCCAAGAATGGGTCAATATGTTGCCCGTATTCCCCCCGCGTCAAATTAAGCTGCCTCGGCTGGAGATTATTCGTACAAGCCAACTATTTTTCACCTGACGAGCTTCTTCCCCCCCTCCCGCTTTCTTTCTTTCTTTCTTTTTTTTTTTTTTTTCCCTTTCCCGCCACAGTCTCGATACATTGGATAGAGCAGTCCGTCCGTCATCTACCGCGCATACGGGTGGTACCCCCTGTTGCCGCCGCGGCCGCCGCCCCGATAGTTGGCGCCCGGCCGGCCTGCGTTCTTCGGACCGGTCGGGGCGTTGGCGGGCGGAGCGTGCTGCGGGTCGGGCGTCTGTCCGGCTCGTCTGAATCCCGCGTCGGGCTGGGGGTCGTCGTACATGCCTTCCCATGAGGTGGGTGCCCCTGCGCCGCCGCGCCCGCCGCCGCCGCCGCCGCCGCCGCCTCCGCCCATGCCGTAGCCGCCTCGGCCGCCTCGTCGGCCGCCGCCCGAGGGTCCGGCGGGGGGCGATTGGGACTGTTGATGGAACTGGTTGTAGCTTCCTTGGTCTGCTTGCTGCATCTGCGGGCCTCCTTGCTGTTGCTGCTGCATCTGATGTTGCTGCTGCTGCTGCTGCTGCTGCTGCTGCTGTTGCTGCATCATTTGCTGCTGCATCTGTTGCATCTGCTGCATCATCTGGGGGTTCATGCTGCCCATCATGTTTTGCAGGTTGTTGCTGTTGCCGCCTCCGCCTCGGCCCATCATCTGCTGCATCTGCTGCATCTGCATCATTTGCTGCCACATGGCCGGGTTCATGTTCATGTTCCTGTTCATGGCCATCTGCGACTGCATCATGGCGAAGTACTGCTGCATGCGCTGGAAGTACTGCGCCATGACTTGAGGCGTCATGCCGCCGGTGCTGCCCATCTGTTGGTTCATCCCGCCCTGACCGGATTGATCGTCCTTTTTGAACTTGTTCCGCTTGGCAGCTTCTTCTTCCTCGCGGAGGTTGCCGCGGGGTTGGGCTCGCTTGACCTCGACAGGTTTGCCGTGGATCTCGAGCGGGATGTCAATGCATGCTTCGACGCCGGCCTCGTTTTCAAAGGTGACGAACCCGAATCCCCGGGGTCGGCCCGTGTCCTTGTCCATCATGAGCGTTGCGTCCACGACCCGCCCGAATTGGGCGAAATAGTCTCTAAACTCTTGATCGGTGGTTTCTTGGCTAACGCCACCGACAAAAATCTTGCTCGTCTTTTCCTGCTCATCTCTGGGAATCGCTCGCTTCGGGTCAATCTGCAGCAGGGGTGGGGAAGGGATATCAGGATCAGCATGTTGGCAGTGCAAAAAGACAAAGTTGTTTAAAAAAAAAAAAAAAAAGAAGAAGGAAAGAAAGAAAGAAAACAACCAGGCAGGTTCCTGAGACATAGTGTACTCACAATCTTGCCATCCAAAAAGTGCTCCTTGACCATGACAATGTTGACCGTTTTGGCATCTTTGAATGTGAGGAATCCAAAGCCACGAGACCGGCCTGTGCTGCTGTCTCGCATGACAGTGCATTCTACGACTTCTCCAAACTGTTCGAAATATTCTCTCAGAGATTCTATCACACAATGGTCAGAAATCTTTTTCTTCTCATACACCGGGGTGATCTAGTCGCAGGACATACGATCTGTGGTTTCCCAGTTCAGCCCACCAATGAACATTTTCCTGACACGCAAAGGTCAGCGACAAGGTATCCTAATAACAATAATGATAACGATAGCAATATACGAGCTTTGGCATGTATCTGCGCGAATGGCGTATAAAAGATGGCAAGAAGCAAAAAACAAATGGGACAAGTCAAATGATCCGCCCATGGCCCGCCATGGCTTGCAAATGAGGCAGAATGTGTCGCGCCCCAAGTTTTTTTTTTTGGAGGAGGAGGAGGAGGAGGAGGAGGGTAACGCAGAGGTCGACTCTTCGGAAACAAAAAAAAAAAAAAAAAGTTCACGACATTGAGCACCATGGAAATCCCAGTCTAGTTCCCCTTTTCGGCGTATGCAGTCAATGGTGCGTGGAGCTAGCAGGCGACCCAGGCGGTCGGCATAACAAGTTCCCATCCATCCCCCATCCCTGCATGCAAGACCATGTTGTGTGTGCGAGTCTTGTTGGGCGGCCTTTGGTCTTGCGGTCCTGTGGTGGTCCTGTGTTCCTGTGTTCCTGTGTTCCTGTGTTCCTGTATTCTTGTGTGTTTGTATGGTCCTATGGCCGCTTGCTCGATTGCGTCCACGCAGCAAGCAGCCAAGCTCAGGTCGAGCTTGGGTCGAGGGAGTGAGTCGACAAGCAAGAGTGCTTTGGTCCGTGCCCGTCACAATCGGCCACATTGCTCGACAGGAAATGTTCGCAGAATTGTCGATAAATAAAAGTCGGTTGAGCAGCGAGAGGGCATTGGGTTGGCGTAAACGGCAAGTCCATGACAACAAGACGATACCAACACAACATCAACGCCACGGCATACTAGCATATGGTAGCCATTCCTTCTGTCGATTTCTTCTCTTTTCTGCGAGTCTGTGCTATCGGCTTGGCTTTCTTTGAAAGAAATCATCTGTACTGTAACTGTCTGACTCATACTGACTGTCTCGTGCTAGTTATACCATAACTTTCTGAGCGCTAGTCGCCGTGAATCCAGCTGCTACAGCCCAAGGCTCCAGAGTTGCGCGAAATCCGCATCAGGATGGCCAGATACTTTGCTTGGTGCTGAGCGTGCTATCAAATACAGGCGCGTATCCTGATGTATTCTAGAGTCGACAGTATTCCTCATTCTTTCCGGAGGAATGAAATAGTCGACAGGAAAAATGGACGCCAAGTGTTACTTTTTCTTGAAATTGTGGACGGTGTTCCACATCCCAAGCGCTCTTGAAGAAACTCAGTCTCCTGCCTGACGTATTGCGATGTTTTGCGACCGGTTCAACAATCTTAACATGCCATACCATCACGGAGCCGCTGCCGCTTCCAACACCACAGTGATGCCACTTGTCCTATCATGGACGAAATGCCCTTTTCGACTTGCCCACCCCCCCAAACCCCCCTTCATAAAAGACCAACCAGCCAGGATTTCCAATAGTAGTCATAGTTCCCTCGAATTGAAGCTGACCCTTTGAGCCTTGCCTTCAGACCATCGGCGCTGGCTTGCTTGCCGAAAAAAGAAAAAGGAAAAAAAAAAAAAAATGGGGGGGGGGGGGGGGGGGAGACGAGACAAGGGCAGCCTGCCCATATGGAGGAGTCTTGTCATTTGATTCAAGACACCCAAAACCATTATCAGGACAATGGTGTCATGAAAGCCTTGGCAAGGCCAGCATAGGTCTGTTCAAATCACGCAAGTGCATCAGAGTTTATAGTAGTGACTTACCCGTCATCTTTCGCACTGGCCCTGTGCACCGTTCCGAAAGGAGGTGGTGAAGACGCGTCAACCTCCTGGGAAGGGGCGGTTACGGCATTGCTACTATCCCGGCCGCCGAGATTGAAGTCGACATCGTCGTCTTCATCATCATCGTAATTCCCTGGCATATGTTGGAGTTGTTGTGCATTGCCATCTGACGTGTTTGGAACAGATTGAGTCTCGGTCGCCGTCAGGGAGGGCTCGGCGGCAGGTGCTGCAGAAACTGGTGGAAGCTTCGACCCATCATTGTCGTCGTACCTGGAGCGCAAGAGTTAATCAATGCATATCTTTCGTTGCATTTCCTTTCCCAGGGTGACTCACAGATCGGCGAAGAGGTCATCTTCGAAATTCTCTGGTTCAGTCATGTTGGTGATGGGGCAAAGACCAGCAAAGTACGGGCTCCAAGCCAGAACCCGAAGCGAGGAGTTTGTTCAGGAGTTAGAGCTGCTCGTGTTTTGAAACGAATGGTTTCACAAGGTCAAATCCGCAAATCACGATGTGATGGGGGAAAGCAAGCAATTCAAGACGAAGACTGTGTGTATGGGAACGAAATTAGTACGTAAGCTGCGGCAAGGCAGTTGGTGCTGCTTAGTCATCTACAGGTGGTCTTGATGAGCAGGAGCAACCGAGCTGTTGCAGGGGACAGGGGACAGGGGACAGAGGACAGAGGACAGGGTTGGGCCACAGCGGGCCACAGCGAGCCACAGCGGGCAACGGCGGGCAACGGCGGGAAACCCAGCCGGTGCATGCTTCTGTATCGATCGGAGTCAGAGCGTCTCGTGCGGCCCCCCCCCCCCCCCCCACCCAGCTGTGCCGGTATCGACCATCGCTCCTGCATCGCCCTGCGTCGCTCTGCGTCGCTCTTCCCTCGCGCAAACGAGGCTCTTATACAGCCTCATCGCGCATTCTCACATCTTCGCGCTATGAAGCCTCTCCCCGACTGCCTTGACGACCAGACCTGATCATGTGGTCGTCATCCGGCAGTGGCAAGAAGCCCGCAGCTTCGGTAAGTCATCCCCATGCGCTCTGCGCTCTGCATTCTGCATTCTGCTCTCTCCGTTGGTTTGTGTTTGATCTGCCGACTCCGGCGGCTGGGCGAGCCTTGCTAACTCCCAACCTCGCAGTCTCAGGAAATGGTCCAAGTTGGTACGTTTTGCTTGCTTGCTTGCTTGCTTGCTTGCTGGCTGGCTGGCTGGCTTGTCTGTTCGGTGCATTCGACAGCCAGTTTCCTTCTCTTGCAATCACAACGACTGGCGCCTTGCTAACTAACCTACCACCCACAAACTGCGGCTCAACCCACAAACAGACCGCTCCGAGTACGTGACGCATCCCTCCCTTGCTTCCCTCCTCAGCAATCCTCAATCTACATTCAGGAAAACTCATGGCGCCCTTCATAGGTCACCCTCCCCGTTCTGGAGACCGCCGATCAAAGACAATGCACCCAAGAGAAGCGTGACGACACCGGCGGGCCGCGACCCCAAGTTCGTCGTCGGGGCCGCATACTCGCACGCAGACATGTTGAAATTCGACGCATTGTACGTCTGCAATGGCACTAGAGAACACAACACGCCGATTCGGAAACCCCGAGTCTTCTTGCTGCACAGCCAACTAACATTCTTTTCTTCCTTCCCCGCAGAAGCTTGTCTGGGAATCGGCCGAGAACGCCGCCGTCAACGTCTTCGGGCAAGGGTCGACTCGGCGAATCAACCCCCCCCCCACGTGGCTCTACCAGCGCGAACTCGCCTCCCTTCAAGAGCTATATCAACTTCTTGTCCAACACCAACGATGATTGGAAGGCCGACGAAGATGAGATGCTTGGTTATGACGATGACGACGGCGACGACTTTGGACTGCCCAGTCTCTCCAACATGAAGAGGAGGACAAAAAGACTGGCGACGCAGCAGCAGCAGCAGCAGCAGCAGCAGCAGCAGCAGAACAAGAATAACCATCATGCTCACGCCCACGATGGTACAATGACCGACGATGGGGCCTTGTCGCCAGCTGTAGGCGGTATACCTGGTCTGGGAGGGAGGCGGCCTTCTGATAGTGCGGACATTGCCATCGAGCGTCCCTCGTTATCCTATCCAATGCCCAAGAAGACCGAGGGCAAGATTCTTCGACCGCAATACAAGGATATCCTCCAAGGTGTGCACCATGGCCTCAGTCACATTTCTCTACACGCTCTCTTTGCCTTTGTTTGATAGAATGACATGTCAAATGACCAGCGAGCTCACGCGCGCACTCCCGCAGATCCTGCCAATGCCCTACATCTGATAAACTACCCGTCCCCCCCCTCCAACGCGACCTCGAAAGAAGCCGACGCCGTCAGTTCCCGCATTACAAGAATCAACAAGTTCAAGAAACTGCTTCAAGCATCATCCATCTCACTTCCGGAGCTACGCGCATTAGCATGGTCCGGCGTGCCAGGCGAGGTCCGCGCCATGGCATGGCAGCTCCTGCTGGGCTATCTGCCCACCAACAGCGAGCGCCGCGTAGCCACGCTCGATCGCAAGCGCAGGGAATACACCGACGGCGTCAGGCAAGCCTTTGAAAGGGTCGGCGCAAACGTGACATCCACCGGACGAGCAAGGGGTCTCGACGAAGCCGTGTGGCACCAGATCAGCATAGACATACCACGAACGAACCCTCACATAGAGCTCTACAGCTACGAGGCCACGCAGCGATCGTTGGAGCGCATTCTGTACGTCTGGGCAGTACGACACCCGGCCAGCGGCTACGTCCAGGGCATAAACGACCTCGTCACCCCCTTCTTCCAGGTCTTCCTCGGCCTGTACATCACCGACCCCAACATCGAGACGGGCATGGACCCCGGCCAACTTCCCAAGTCGGTGCTCGATGCCGTCGAAGCCGACTCGTTCTGGTGTCTCACCAAGCTCCTAGACGGCATCCAGGACCACTACATCGTCGCCCAGCCAGGAATCCAGCGCCAAGTCGGCGCCCTGCGCGACCTGACGGCCCGCATCGACGCAACTCTCTCCAAGCACCTGGAGCAAGAAGGCGTCGAGTTCATCCAGTTCAGCTTCCGCTGGATGAACTGCCTCCTAATGCGAGAAATCTCCGTAGAGAACATAATCCGCATGTGGGACACCTACCTGGTATGTCAAAAAAAAAAAAAAAAAAGAAAAAAAAAAAAAACCAAAAAACCAAACCAGCA
>JFZS01000464.1:0-15470 GCA_000709145.1 Balansia obtecta B249 | reverse complement strand
CTGTAGGTTCCTTGCCACATCAGCTTCCATCCGAGGGGTGGCAGGAGCGCGCCTGTGGCTGGATCCATCTCGCCCCCAGAGGGAAACTTTTCGCGCCGCTCCTGCTTTTGGTCTCGAACTGATAGCGTACGGTTCATTCTTCGTTTATCTTGCTCAATGTCGTCAAAGAATTCTTGTAAGAAATAGTGTGGAGGTAATATAATGTTGGCTTGCATTGTCGAAACTAATTGCGAGTGATCCGAGATATTAGTGGCCTCATGCAGCAATCTGAGGCCCCGCGAAGCACATCCTTCTCGATATCGCCCTCTGAAGACTGCGTGGCAGTTAAGCCCAGTTAGCCAAGTTTGAGCTGTTTAGACTGATGATAAATGCCGTGGCAAAACGCTGGACTTACAAAAATTGCCTATATCGAAGGCGCCTTCAGGAGTGGGCGGTCCCTGACCATCAAACTTGGGGCTCCTCTCGTCCACGTCCCAAGTGATAGCAGTAAAGATGTCCTCGAATTTCTCGTTTGCAAATGCGAGGATACATGCAACCTCTTCAATTTCCCATGGTTCGAAGTACTCGAGAAAGTTACATATAATTTCCTCAAATTCGAAATCGCTGAAACAGGAACGCTGGTAGCCAAAGCTACTGCAGCCAAAGAGGTTGCAGGTCAGCTGGAACCGATAGAGCCCCCTCATCAGCCGCAGCTCTTCTGTCCTACTAAGTGATGTCAAGTCTAATTTTGCATCGGTCTTGTTGGCGAGGTTGGTCAAAGCCCAGTTGACGTATTGTCCAGCGAGCGGCTTCATAATGGAAAGGTAGAATTGGGCCATGGACACTACCTGGTCCTCCGTCAGGGTTTCCATATAGCTGAGCTGATGCATTGAAGAGGACCGGTCGTGATATGACTTGACGAACTTAGTAACTGATTCGGGAAGTCGTGCTTCCGCGAATTCAACGGTGTTGGACATGCAGACGGCGTGGGCATCCACGATGACAAGCCCCAACGTCGCTTCTAGACATTTTCGAAGCAGATATCTGCGATTCAGCACGTACTGCTGATGCATAGCACGAGACGCAAGTACCAAGTTGCGTAGGTCCTCTATGCATACCATGGAAAGGAGCAGTCGCTGGAGCTCGGAAGGCAGTCTTTCCAACATCGAAGGCTGGGCACTTGCTTCGACGGAATCGTCCATCTCCAGATTTACTCCGACCTCCAGCAAAGGCTTGAAGGTTCTCCCATTTGTTTCCTGAGATTCTCCATCTGTCTTGTCAGCTGGAGCAGTTTCCGAGGAAAATTCTTGGGACTTGGACGGTGCTGTAACGGTTTTCTTGCCGGCGAGCAAACAGCTCACGAAATTCCGGATCTTGGCTGAAATGCGATTCATGATTTTTCAGTTGGCTCGGTGGATGATGTTGTTACGGGTTGGAATAGTTTTTGATAGAAATTGTGATTCTCAGCAGAGCTTATGCAGTTGAGCTTGTAGTTGGTTAAGAGACAGCGAAAAAAAAAAAAAAAAAAAAAAAACGACGGCGAAAAGATATGACGGCGAATAAACACGACGGTGAATAAACACGACGGTGAATAAACACGACGGTGAATAAACACGACGGTGAATAAATACGACGGGGAACAAAGACAACTCTGCCCCCGTTCATGGCCCGTGAGATAGCGCGAAATAACATGGAATAGCGTGTAACAGCGTGAGATACACGTGACTCAACCAACAACGGCAACCAGCTTCACAATGTACAATACAGTGGTGATGATTATAGCAAATTTGCTGTACATACTGTGTGGCAGAACTGTGCCCACCTATCACTACAGAGTTGGACACAAGGATATGATATGTGATGCAACCAAGGGTGGAGCGTGGGAGCAGGATAGCAGGAGAATTTGATCAAAGCTAAAGTGAACATGAAAGGACGGCAAATAGAACATGAATAACACAAAAACGAAAACTAAGCAAGCAAGCAAGCAAGCAACAAGAAAGAATCTAGTGACTACAGACTCCAGCACATAAAAGAATGTAGAGCTAGAGCAAGAGCGTTGCTTGGGCGAGACGAGTGCAAGTGCTCTAGCAGTTGTTTGTTTTTATTTCCCTTCGGTTAGGAAAAGGGTCTGTGTTGGGCTGTTGTACTTATGTTTTTCTCTTAGATGAATTAATTATTTCCATACGTCTCTCCTTTCCCATCACTTATATTGCGCGTGCTTAT
This sequence comes from Balansia obtecta B249, assembly GCA_000709145.1. Lineage (NCBI taxonomy): Eukaryota > Fungi > Ascomycota > Sordariomycetes > Hypocreales > Clavicipitaceae > Balansia > Balansia obtecta. The sequence continues at coordinate 13,268 of JFZS01000464.1, read as the reverse complement.
CGTGAAACAAGTCCCAGCCCAGCTTCTCACCCCCCCCCAAGACGCTGCCCATCGTGCCCTTCGACGCCATCATCACCAACCCGCGACCAGACGTCCACCTGTCGACCGTGTCGGCAAACCAGGACTCAGCTATATCCAGTGCTGCAACGTCTGCCGTGACGGCAACCTTGAGATGCACAGCTTCCCAGGTTCGACTCAATAAAAGATAGCTGCTACGGGCGAAGGAGGCAGATTCATTGTACTGGAGCAAAGTGGTTGGTTTGAAGCTGATGCATATTCTCAATCGTTATCGTGGGCAATCTGTGAGCCATCGCGACTTTCCCAATTTAGTAGGGGAACGCAATCTAGTCATCGCATCCTATGTTCTCTAATGGCGAAAGAGAAGTACAAGAGTAAAAGGGGGGACGGGGGAAGCTTTCCATGATGCAGGTTACGTACACGCCCCGGCCCATGTTGGGGTTCATGAAATTCGGGGGCGAGGTATGGGGTCAACAGAAGAGACAGAGGCACAAATTATCTGGCACACCATTAACTGTCTTGAGCAAGATTCCGCTCTATTCGAGAGCTTTGCATAGACCAGCACCAGCGTTGTTTAGCTTGTTGGCTCGATTTTTCTTGCCATGCTGACTAAGCTCAATACAATAACTAGAATGGAAATTGAAGTCGTCTGGTTTCACCCGCACACAAAGAACAACGACTCCGAGTGAAGGAGACGCAAGCTTTCCTAACTGAGCATGGGACTGTGTATAGTATGCTATCACGGGTCGCCGGATTGATTTTGAAGGCTCTGCATTTTGTTTCCTCAAGAGTTTTCTACTTTTCCTACCCTATTGCCGATGATATTAGGTAAGCCAGTTGGCAGCTCACCTACTGTGCACCTTGAACTTTCAATTCCAACAACACAGATGCTCCATTTCTCCTTTCCAACACTAAAATTTTTGTCTTCAGGGCACTCGATATACCGTGCTAGATGGAATAGAACTCGGTAGGGCCCGCCCCTCTTGCTCAATATTCGCTACAATGAAGACTTTCACAACGGCCAGATCCCCCGAGGTGGACGCCCAGCGTGAAGACGAGATGCAGTATGGAGCCCTTGGGTTAACCAGAGAAGAACTTCAAGAAAAGTAGGGAGCCAATTTGTTCCGTTCTTCCGGCTCACGTCGGCGGCGTGTGTCTCGCTTATGTTTCTCAAACATGTTGCTAACCATGCAACCGATAGATATCCCCACAGGCCAAGGAACCACTCCAAAACCTTTGTCTTCTCAGACCTCTTCTTGCAGCTTTTCAATCCTCTCAATGAGAACAAAAAGCATCCCGGTGGTGGTGGTGGTGGTGGTCAAGCGCGCAAGAAGGGTCCACATGGTGCAACATCGCTGTCGCCTCAAGAACAACGACGTCACATCATCGAGAGGTTCATCAAACGGTGGCGCAAAGAGGTCGGCGATGACTTCTACCCGGCGCTGCGGCTCATCTTGCCGGATAAAGACCGCGATAGGGGTGTCTACGGCCTCAAGGAGAATGTCCTGGGGAAACTTCTCGTGAAACTGATGAAGATTGACAAGAATTCTGAGGATGGATACAATCTCCTGCACTGGAAGCTTCCCGGGCAGACCATGGCTGCTCGAATGGCGGGTGACTTTGCTGGCAGGTGCTACGAGGTCATTTCCAAAAGACCCATGAGAACAGAGGTGGGAGATATGACGATTGCTGAGGTCAACGCACAGTTGGATAGATTGGCTGCGTCGACGAGCGAGGCGGATAATCTGCGCGTGCTGGAGACATTCTACAATCGAATGAATGCCGAAGAGATGCTGTGGTTGATTCGCATCATTCTGAAACAGATGAAGGTAGGCGCGACGGAAAAGACATTCTTGTATCTGTGGCATCCAGATGGCGAAACCCTGTTCAGCGTGTCTTCTAGTTTGCGCCGGGTCTGTTGGGAGCTGTATGATCCGAACTTCAGGTTGAAGAAGGAGGACGCGGGGATTTCTTTGATGCAATGCTTTCAACCGCAGCTAGCCCAGTTTCAGATGCCAGCGTCTTTCCAGAGGATGCTTGATTATTTGCGGCCAACAGAACAGGATCCCGAATTCTGGCTTGAAGAAAAGCTGGATGGCGAACGCATGCAGATGCACATGGTACACGATCCTGAACACCCTGGGGGGAGACGGTTCTGCTTCTGGTCACGCAAGGCAAAGGAGTATACATATCTGTACGGGGACGGGCTGCTGGACGACAGCTCGAGCTTGACTCGCCATTTAAAGGATGCATTTGCCTCTGGGGTGCGGAACTTGATACTCGATGGAGAAATGATCACCTGGGACATGAGCGTAGACAAAATTGTTCCTTTTGGGACCCTCAAGACAGCTGCACTGGCAGAGCAGCAGAACAGGTCCGGCTCGGACTCGTCTGGACATCGACCTTTGTTTCGAGTTTTCGACATTTTGTATCTCAATGATAAGCCGCTTACGCAATATACTCTGCGCGATCGAAGAAAGGCGCTGGAAAAAGCCATCAAGCCGGTCTATCGACGACTCGAGATCCACAGCTATGTGGCAGCAACGACAGCAGACGTGATCGAGCCAATGCTGCGAGAAGTCGTGGCAACCGCATCAGAGGGCCTGGTTCTCAAGAACCCGCGCTCAATGTATCGTCTCAACAGCCGCAACGACGACTGGCTCAAAGTAAAGCCAGAATACATGTCTGAATTTGGTGAGACTCTCGACTGCATCATTATTGGTGGCTATTACGGTTCAGGACGACGAGGCGGCACCCTATCAAGTTTTCTCTGCGGGCTCCGCGCCTCCAAGAATCACATCCAAGCCGGGGTGAGCCCCGAAAAGTGCTACTCTTTCTTCAAAGTCGGAGGCGGGTTCCGTGGGGAAGACTATGCCGAGATCCGTCATCACACAGAAGGCAAGTGGATGGAGTGGGATCGCAAGAACCCGCCAACCAAGTATATAGAGCTAGGTGGCGGCGAAAGCAAGCAGCACGAACGACCAGACGTGTGGATTCGACCGAAAGACTCGGTTGTAGTCTCGGTAAAGGCAGCAAGCGTTGGTCCCTCCGATAGCTTCGCCCGCGGGTACACGCTACGATTTCCGCGGTTTCGAAGGCTCCGGCTTGATCGCAGCTGGGACTCGGCGCTGTCAGTGGATGAGTTTGAAGAGCTCAAGAAGCGGGTAGACGAGGAAGTCAGGGAGAAAGCCATGACCGTCGAGGACAGAAGAAGAAGGAACCCGAAGCGCGTCAAGGGCAAGTTGGCCATTGCAGGCCAGTCTGCATCTCACCACGAGTTCGAAGGCGAGAAGTCGAACGTTTTCGAGGGACTGGAGTTCTGCGTCCTTTCCGAATCGCTAAAACCGTATAGGAAGACCAAAGCCGAACTGGAGACCATCATTAAAGAGAACGGCGGAGCTGTATCACAGCGAGCGGTGCCGGGATCTCACATGATTCTCGTGGCAGACAAGAAGGTGGTCAAGGTGGCGAGTCTGATGAAAGATGGAGACGTCAATATCGTCAGGCCCAAATGGATCAAGGACTGCGTCGAGCAAAAAGGCTCATCATACCTGCTACCCTATGAAGACGGCCATTTGTTCCATGCGACGGAGGACTTGGCGAGGATCGCAGCGGGAAACGCGGACATTTACGGGGATAGTTTTGCGAGAGACTTGTCGATGGACGAGCTCCGAGAGATACTAAGTGGAATGCCCAAGACAGAGGCTGATGGACCGTTTGACGTGGAGAATTTCCTCGGGCAGCTAGAGGGGCGTGGCAAGGGCTTCACCCATCTTAGGGGGTTCATGTTCCGCCGGTGTGTGGTACATGTGCGTGCTGTGGAAGGCATGGACCCGAACTTGGTGAGCAAGCTGGTTCACTACGTCAAGTATGCGGGCGGGAGGGTGGAAGAGAGCTTGGTCGAGGGCACAACGCACGTGGTCGTGGTTGGCGATGACGCGGTGGAGGTTGGGTCTGCGGCGGACGAGGTGAGGAGGGAGGTGGCTGCTTGGGACACATTGCCGAGAGTGGTTGGGCAGAAGTGGATATTGGAGTCTTGGAAAGAAGCGACGGTGCTGGATGAGGAGCTGTTTGCGATGAGATGAGGCCTGTGGTGTGCTGTTACGAGGCACATGTCCCGGGCAGCCTTGTAGAGAAAAAATAGCTTCGAATATGGAACGATTTACAGCCGCCGTCATTTCCCGTCATCACAAACCAGACACCGCGCACCGAGAGAAGGAGGAAAGATGGGGTTCAAAAAATCTGGACAGGCCAGGTTTCTGTCAAGTCTATTTCCCAATCGTCAAGAACAGCCGGTCTCCAATGTCCCCCAACCCAGGCTCCAGCATGCCGTCCTTGGTCAAGCTCTCGTCCATGCCGGCAATCCACAGCTCCGTGCCCTCAGGCCACTCCTCGGCCGCCCTCCGCACGCCATCCCTCGCACCGAGAATGGACATGACGAGAATCTTTTCGGCCCCCCACTCCCGCAGCGTCTGGACAGCAGCGGCGCAAGTCCCGCCCGTGGCGATGACGGGGTCCACGAGGATGGCAAGGCTGCTAGCGCTGCTGCCGGCCGCGGACGAAGAAGGGTGCCGATTGGGCAGGTTGTTGTAGTACTCGACGGGGTCAAGGGTCGACGGCTCGCGGTACATGCCCAGATGGTGCACGGGCACGGGAACGGGGAGAATCGTCTGCACGCCTGCGGAAAATCCCATTAGAATAAAATCCCGCGCGCACGCCGGTCGTGGCACAGCTACCTACTCTCGACCATGCCCAGGCCCGAACGCAGGATGGGCACGATGCACATGGTCTGCGGACCGACCGTCGTGCTGGTGTACTCGAAGCCAAGAGGCGTCCTGTCCTATCGCCGTTTTTTTTTTTTTTTTTTTCTTTCTCAGCAGGCCAGACGGAACGAAGCTTGGGGGGGGGGGTATAGAGGGCATACTTTCGGGCCGTCCACGGGCGAAATGTTGCTGGCTAGCGCCTCGCACGCGAGGATGAGCGAGATGTCGTTGACGAGCGTCTTGACATCCTTGGGCGTGGTGGACTGCGAGCGCAGCTGGCTTAGCTTGGCTTGCAGGCTGGGATGTTGGGAGACGTGGACGTTGGGCAGGGTCGACATTTTCGGGCCCGGCAGCAGCTGAGTCTGGTGTGATGCCAGGAGGAGGAGGAGGAGGAGGATGAGAATGAGGCAGTCGGTGGTTGGTGTGTTTAAAAAACGTCAAGATAGATGAACCCTCGTGGGGGGGACGTCGGGTTTGCTCCGCACACTAGTGTATCCGTGTAACATGGATATCCTCCGTACTTGCATGTCATGCCCGACCGAATCGCCCAGAGGTGCGTGCTCAGATGGCTCAAAGTCACAGGTTCCCTTGCAAAAAGGCACACACCCCTTCTCGATAATTCGTTGCAATCATTAAAAGTCAACGGTATCCGCGGTTCATCGCCCCGCGCGGCTTGGCCCCGCCTCCGCACCGGGGGGGGGGGGGGGGGGGGGGGGTTGCAAGACTCCGCATGTCTGGGGCACAAAGCTAAGGTTCACTTCAGGAGCTTAACATCAATAGAACCATTTTTTCCTGGCCGTGTATTGTCATAATCTTTCTACCATAGCCGGATGTACCCCGTACCAGTCATCGTGCTTTCGTGTCGTGCGCAGTTACAGCTCGACCTTCACGGCAATCATGTTCTTGGACATGAATCCAGTCACAAACAACCACGCCTTGCGCGTGCCCTGTTCTTGGCTGGGATCAACAGCCACCAATACTGATCCACTCGCCGTTCGGATTCTGGTTGAATCATCCTGGAACAGCAGTTTCTTCTCCCACCGGGATTTTTGCTCCTGTGAACCAGGCGCACCGGGATTGGCCAGCCACACCATGACTCCATCAGCCCCATGGGGGTCCTTCATGTTCCTGACGAGGTCTACGGCTCGCAAGAGACCAGGGCCGACGATGCCACTGTAGTCGCGACCGCTCTGCGCATACGGGTCGCGGAACCAGCTTGGATTATCAACAATGGAGTCAAACTCCACCGTCTCCTTGATGCTTATCGACCGAGGACCGCTGCCGTCGGCGGCGGCGGCAGGTGACATCTCGCCCACGTGCACGAGGCCGCGTTCGCAGCTAGCGATGAGGATCTCGTCGGGGGTTCGCCCGTGGCCCAGACCGTTGTTGTTGTGCATGCCACCAATAGCGACTGAAGCCTTGACGCCGTGCGTGTCGCCGCGGAATGAACCGTCGGTGATGTTCGTGTACTCGACATGGATGGTGTTGGTCCACTTGGTACTGGAGACGATGGTCTCGACTGTTCGAAGGAAGCCCTCGCGGTAGAAGTGGTCATTCGTGACGAAGAACGAGGTGGGTGATACGGCAAAGATGTCGTTTGGCGTGGTGATGAGCGGGTCCCATACCGAGCGGACATGGTCGACGGTGTCGCTGGCAATGACGTGGTGAAATACCTCGATGATGGACCGGGCCTTGGGCGCTTTGGTGTGCACGTCTTCGCTGTACGCAGGGCTGGCAACGTGGTTGACGGCGAAAATGTAGACGGCCTCGCCCGCGGGCCTCTCGGGGTCGTCGATGACGTCGATACCGTGCGTGACGAAAGGGCCGTTGAAGTTGGTGAACTCGAGCTTCTTGACACTGAACGTCTACGTGAACGCCAAGACGTTAGCATAGATCCCGTCTGGCCTGTGAAGATTCCCTGGCAATGAACTCGGCGGTCCGTTCCCTGTGCACTTACGCGAGGATTGATGACCTGGATCCTGCCCTGGGCTTTCAGTGCCGCGGTGGGATCGTCGAACAGACCGAGGGGGGGGAACCAGGCATGCCGCACACTCTCGGTGCCCTCGCAGGCGGTGAAGAGCAGATCGCTGGGCTCGTGATAGTGCACATCCTCGCAGTGAACAGTGTCCGGGATGACGTGAAAGTCTTGTGAATTCGCGATGGCGGTGTTTGTGCTGCGTCGCCAGACGCCGAGGACGACGAAAGCCCTCGGCAGCTCCAACGTGTAGATGAGGGCGGCGACGGCGGCGACGAGAACGAATACATGGGATGAGGATATGCCTAAAGATCCGGCCATTGTAGCAGGACCGGCTTCCGTTCCGGTCTTTATGCTAAGCAGGGCGAGGAATTGGGCGGTTTTTGGCAAGCTGCCTGTGATGATGTCAATTGCTAATTGCCCGATGGGCCAGGTGACTGCCGGAAATGGGGTCAGTACAGTGAGTGTCTGGGGTGTACAGCGGGAGTACAGCGGGAGTACAGCGGGAATATAGCGGGAGTATAGCGGGTGCGTACCGGGTGCGTACCGGGTCTACATACAAATACTCCGTACAGGGTGCAGATACCCAGCTGCTGTAGAGGCTTTGCATCCTTATGACGTCAACTCGGAAAATCTGTCAAGACGTACTCCGCACAGCGCAGCCAAAGACAACTTCAAAAAAGTAATAGGTGACATGCGTACAAAACCATATATTTTCGAGTGCTATGAGCTGATGTCATCTGGCCATACACCATTCTACCTATTACTACATATTAGAATAAAGATTTTGCTGTGTAGCTACACGGTATTTAAAATGGTTTCACCTCATTATACAGTGCTTGCCCAGCAATTGGGGAAGAAAACTTGTATCATTGATAAAGGCTTGTTGTAATTGGCTTACACCAAAGTCGCCAAAATGGTCTGAAAAATGAGAAAAAAAAAATTGCGTTCCGATCCTCCCAGGACTCGAACCTGGAATCTTCGCCACCGGAGGGCGATGCGATAAGCCATTTCGCCAGAGGACCCGGGTCGACGACAGGGTGCACAATTTCTCTCTATATAATATGCATAATGGGCCAAACTCGGATGAATGCCTGATGTGACCGACGTATCTAGAGTCCTTCGACACCCAGTTCTGTATCCTTGGTACACCTTGAAGAAGTCACGTCGAAATCCAAACATGGTGTCACAGTCACACAACTCACTAACCAGCTACGTGTTTGCGTGATGGGATTCAAATTTCAACGCGCTCGCATCTTCTTTCTACCTGTTACAACGATCGTGCCAAAACACCACGGAGCGAACTTGGAAAACTCAACGAGCGAGACGCCCCGGCAACCAATCTCAGCCAGGCTCTTGGATGAATAGCTACGACGTAGCTCATCGTGCAGTCCATATAACAACGTCAGCATGGCTTTATTATGTAACCTTGTTAATCAGAAGGTCAAGTCTCCCGTGATGAGGAATAATATCCGGACGCTGAACCTCGTGTGTAGTGGCTATCAGCAAAAGTTGAGCATGAACAGCCCGCCATGGTCCGCGACATCTCATCGCAGCTCAAGCGATAATCCGCTGGTTACACAGAAAGGATAAAAGTGCGCCATTACACCACCTATGACGCCGGCTGGTATGCAGATCATAGCCACAACACTAACCTAATTTAGACTCTTCGTTGCGTTGTGCGACGGTGGGAATACTAGAGACGCGTCCAATGGCGATGAACTCTCGCCAAGAAGCCACAGCCGTGCGTTAGACTGATCTCTGGCCATATCAATGGATAGCTCAGAGTTTGCCGGATTCTCCACCATCGGCACAACCCCCAGGATCGTGTTATTACTGGAACCGTCAAGCGCCGATCGGCTCTATATCGACAAGTTGGAACCAGGCCTTATTTCATGACTTCCCATGCCACGATAACCCAGATTTGCACAATAGCACCATTAGTATGGCCTTTTGACCAGATGGTTACCTCGCTGCCGGACAACATATGCATATCGTTTAAGCCAGCCTTAGCATGTCTGTAAGCGGCCAATGTCAGGCAAAACACGGTTCCATATGGACGGAATAGCTTCGAATTACATTCATTTATTGGTGGATGGCTGGCAGCGTCCGTTTGAATTCTACGGAGTAGTGTCGGCGAAAAGGCTGGTGGCGGTTGTCTCAAAATGTGCGACATGGTCAACATCCGCAAACGGTGGCTTCGCCTCCCACGATTTTTTGTGGCAACGAGCGCGTCTAGAGATGCCATCGAGCTGGAGAACCAAGTCGTTCGTTTTCCTGGGCGGGGAGTATTCTCGAGGCATTGCGTTTTCCGCAAACAGCTGCAACTGCTGCCTACCAACAGCCGCCACACCAACAACCACAAAACTTTGTGGCCGTCTTCCTGGTTGTTTCCTCCGGCCGCGCTTGGTAAGGGACCCCGCAGCAGTCGCTGGATTCGGAATATTCAAGCGCCATGCCAATCAATCTGTGTGGGATGCTTGACGTTGGTGATGCGTATAAAACAAATCATCCGGCTGGTCCCCTGCGCGTTTACATGATTCTCGCATCAAAAACTACTGTCATTTCTCGGTCGAGCCAATTGTCAAGGAATTGAACAATCAACTTTCATCATAAACCGCATACAGCAAGCTACAATGCCTCCGTGGACGTCACACGGTCACAAAGACAAGACTGTCACACTACCCTTCGTGGACCTTGGATTCGCGGCAGTACCGTATTCGCAGACGTACGAGTCCCGCCCACCGATTCTCATCGTCCCGCCACGAAATCCGCTGCGCAACACAAAGGCCCCGGCCACTTCTCATGCCGGAATTCCCCCGGAACCCGTAAAGTCGAAGTCGCCGTCCTCGGTCAGTGCAGACGCCGAGTACTCAATCGCCGGTCTGCATTCCTCCTTCTCTCCATGGCGACGTCAAAAACCTGTGTTGCCAGAACCAGCAGAAGCGGACAGCTGGGAGGATGTCTTCCGCTTCTCGGGATACGGCGAAGCGCTGGAGGAGTTTGCCGAGATGTCCAGGCTGAGGGAGTCAAGCATCAATGGCCACAAGGCTTTCGGGCTACGGCTCGACGGCGGATCGGATGAGGTCATGGACAAGTCTCTGTCTCCAGAGCCACTTAAGCTGCGTCGACCAATACCACAGCGGAAGAGCACCGGCAGCGTCGCAGGCTCGGTGATGAGCGACCAGCCAAAGCAGAAGCGCACCTTTTGGTCTCAGATCCGCAGGACTCACAAGTCATCGGTCCACACGCTCAGTTCCGTGCCGCCGCTCTCGCCGGTCCATTCGGAAAATAGCAAGCAGACGTTCGTTGCCGAGTCGGACAGCTCGGGATGCTCCATGCACACGCCGACGTCGGCAGAGTGTCCGGACCTGGACGAGCGATTGCTCTCGTTTGAAGAGTGCCTTGCCTTGGACGAGGCCGCAGGTGCTGCTGTGCCGAAGAGGATGAGATTCAGCAAACCGGGCTCCCGGGCCAACAAGAGGCCTGCGTTCACCAACGTCACCAACATTGCCGACCTCATGCCCAAGCTATCGATTGAGGACCGGAGCGGTCCGTCCAAGGCGCTGCCAGCGGAAGAGTTGCCGCATACCCTCGCTGTTGAGATTCCTGATGGGAGATTGTTCGGAGATGACTTTTCAGGTCTGCTCTCCTTTTAATTCTATGTCGTGTATAGTACCCTAGACGGGAAGTTGTGTAATGGAAGAGGCATTAATCGCCATGGTTGTTGCTCTGCAGTGTTTTGCATTGCCGTAATCTCACTTTGTCTTCTTCTGCCAGCACATTGGGTGAGCCGCACTTGGTAGTGATTAGATGAGCTCGACATGCAGGTGTCAATGTCAAATGAAGATGTGATGGGCAAGGTCGAGGCACTTTAGCAGAAGGACCTACCAACAAAGGCACAAGTACTGCAACTTGGCACTCATAGTATAACTGATGGCCCAGTTACCCGCGACACTCATTTCTTCCACTAGTCCATGTAATTTCGCGTATCGCTCATGAACAAGCGTCGATTTTGGCGCACTAGGCTCCCTGCAAGTACGGGGTAGGCTTCGGTCCGCCGCAGTCGGATATTTCAACCAAATAATTTCTGTAAGAGGTACATTTATAGCACATAATACCAATCTAGGAAGATGGTCTATATGACAAACGGGGGCCCAATACTACAAGTCGCCTCTTGGTACGCAAGTAAAACATCTCGCTTCGCCTGACCGCCGGATCCTGCAGACACATTTCAGTTCATCATCAAGCATGAAGATCAAAGCCCAAAACGCTTCACCAGGCACGAGTCTGGCAGTTGACCAGCTTGGCGTGCCCCAGACGGCGGTAATTGTTCAACCCCTCCCCTCTCCCCTGCGCAGCCAAGCCCAGGTGAGAAGGCCAGGCCAGGCCGGCGACCGACCCACCCGAAAGGCCCGGAAACAAGGCCAAAGAGGGACACGTGCCTTTGTATCACCCCGGTATCTGCTGGGAGCTGTATGAAATGACCACGCTATAGGGCTTGCAACCGCGACTATGGAAGGAAAAGAATCTCACGGGGGCCTTTGTAAGGCTGCCCAGTTCATCCACTTCTGCGTGTTTTTTTTTTTTTTTTTTTTTCCAGTAGTTGTCAAGTCGTTACCAACAACGGGAATGTGGGTCCGGAATAAAACGGGGTTACCCACGGATGTTACTACCCGGAAAGGACTAAAATGGTTGAAGAGGTCAAAGACTAGCGCATCAAAAAAGAATTCCTCGGCCCCGTGTTACTCCTTGGCTACAAATTCTGTTTAGAAAAGACGTTTGAGAATCCCCACGTCTACTCCTTACTCCGTACTTTAGATTGCTTAGCAGCTGGTCTGTGTTACCGACAGGATAGAGTTAAAAGGGCACCCCACTTCCGAGCCAGCGAGTGGCTCTGATTGGCTGAGCATGAGCATGGGATGTGCCATGGCTACCAACGCGGGCGAAAAAATTCTGGATATTCTGGACTGGGGGACTGGGGGTCGCGTGCAATTTTCCAACTTGCTTGATACGCACCTACGCTGCGAGGGAAGAAGCTCTCGCATAGATTCCGAGAAGAGATACATGAGACAAAGTTTCATCCTGCAGATCATAGTATACTGTGTATAGAACTTGAAACTCTATTTCTGCTGACGTCATTTTAAATGAATTTATGCATTCGGAGACGTCGGGGGTTTCGGGGTGATTATGCACAAGACACAATCGCACTATAATGATTTTGAAAGTCAAAAGCCTCTAATTCACCACCAACAGCTAAAGCTAAAATTCCCGCAGAACTAAAGTAGGTATTTCTGCCAGGACATCAAGGACAAGGACTACATTACACGGCCGGGGGCAGATGTTTGCTGCTGGCACTTACCAATATGCATGGATTTTATAGGCATAGTGTGCTTGCTACAGCGATCATCTGATTGGGCAATTGATCCATCTCGTGTAACTTGGGAGAAGGATCTTCGACGAGTCCAGTCCCGATGTGGAAGGCGGAAAGGCCTGCACAGTAGCTCCTTCGCCGAGCTGGCGCTACTCAGGCGCCTGCAGGGGTACACGCTACACGCCAATCAGACAGCGTCTCTCCAAGGTACCTTTTCCTGCACTATCAACCAATAACACTTGCTCATAAGTGATGAAAGACAGCTTTAATAAGCCGTCTTTAGACACTATTTCATATTTGAGATTTTGCTAGAGTTAGTACGTCTCGTCTACCATTGTTGATGCCGGCCAAGACACGTTTTATAATGATCTGCTCTGTGGTGTTTTGGGAGACTACCAAGGTCACGCGAGGTGGCGTCCCCCATGCTATGGGTATTGTGGGGCTACCGGTTTGGATAGTTCGGTAATAATTAATATCAATTATCAATGTCAGGGAGATAAGTGGCAGAACGGAAAATTCCAAACGGCACACGCGGACAACACACAATGCACGACACACGACGCAAACCACCGGGCGAGACGATGACCACGACCATGTTTGCGTACAGTCTGCGGACATTGCGAATAGACGGCTTGCCTCCTGGATCATCCGCGGGGAACAATGCCGTCAAGTGACAAAGTGAGTTGTCGGCTCCGAGTCAATATCCCCAACCATCATCCCGACCATCCCTAACCCTCATCATCTCAGGTACGCCAGGCCTACTCCGTCCCGTAGCCTGATCAGCATGACCCATCGTCATGCCCTTCGTATTATCCTCCCGCTCCTCTGGCCAAGCTGCCCTTTCCTCCACCCACGCCCTCTTTACCATTCTTGGCCTTTGTTAGCCTTCTTCTTTCCGCTTTCCTTGCCTCCCATACTCATCGTCAGGTCGCCAGGTCGCCCCATCTTGGATCTTTGCTCGTTCCCTCCCTTTCTTGTCGCTCTTGCCACTCTTGCTCTAATGTTCCTGTTTTGTCCTTCATTTTGACCTTCCGACAGTCTGGCCTTCCAGCTAGGAACCTAGACATCTTCAGACAGAACACGGCAAAACGACAAGGGCTGCCAAGGCCGCTTCAGCAGCGGCGTCAGTCCACACATT
>JFZS01000463.1:0-15608 GCA_000709145.1 Balansia obtecta B249 | reverse complement strand
GAACCTGTCACTGAAGCTGAGCCTGCCTGTTGAAGCTGAAGCTGTAGCCGAGCCTGCTACTGAGACTGAACCTGCTATTGAAGCTGAAACTGTAGCCAAGCCGGTTACTGAGGCCGAACCTGTTGCCGAAGCTAAGCCTGCTGCTGAAGCTGAACCTACTTCTGAAGCTGAAGCAGTCGGTGAAGCTGCAGTTGAGCCTATTGCTGAAGCTGAAACAGTCGGTGAAGCTGCAGTTGAGACTGTTGCTGAAGCTGTAGCCGAGCCTGCTGTTGAAGCTGAAGCGGTAGCCGAGCCGGTTACTGAGGCCGACCCTGTCGCCAAGGCCGAGCCCATCTCTGAGGGCGAAGCTGCTGCTGAAGTCGAACCTACTGCTGGGGCTGAACCTGTTGCTGAAGCTATTGCTGAGCCCGTCGCTGAAGAGCAGACTCCTGCTGAAGCTGCAGGCCCCGAAAAGCCCGAAGAAGAAGCCCAAAAATCTGCAAATGTTCTGGAGGAAGAAAAGGAGGAAGTTGAGTCCAAGACAACTGCAGCTGCCGTAGCCGCTGCACAGCTATCCACGGAAACACACGCCGATTCCAAGGATCAGGCCAACATGGAAGTTCCTTCCGGAACAAAGACACCAGAGGAGGAGGAGGGAAAGGATACCGTTGGTCCAATTCCAGGAGAGAAGTTGATACCCAAGTCGAAGAAAGGTGAGGAACTGCATTCATTCCATGATACCCCTAGTGTTTTTTCGGAAGTTGTTGAAGATACCAATCTGGAGAAAGGGAGGGACAATGGCGTTCTGGCGTTACCTGAAGCGGATGTGATTGAACCTGCTGTTGGGCAGGTAGAGGGGAAAATAGGAGGCAATGCTAGTGAGAATCTCGCTGGCAACTTGGAAGACTCCGAAAAGCCTGCGGACATTGCTGTCGTTGGTGAGAAACAGTTCATCGCACCTGTTGAGGCACTCTATGGTGCACAGGCGACGACTGACACGGCCGTTCGACATCACACAGAGACGGCTTCTGCCGACGTGCAGCATACGGGTCCGGCTTCCGAGGAGGAGGCAACTTCTGCTGATGAGACTGGACTGTCACCAGCCGCAAATGCCGATGACCTTAGGCATGGACCAGCAGCTGATGAGGTAGAGCAAGTTGCGGCTCCAGAGGAAGTGTTGTCTCTTGATTCAGATAACTCCGCGTCAGCCACAATACTTGCCGAGAAGCATGCGGATAGACCTCAATCAGATAAGGAACAGCCATCTGTGATAACCGAAGGAGAACCATCTGCAAGCGACTTGACCCGGACTTCGCTGGTCATGAATGATGACCTGCAGGCTTTGGACCGACCCCCTGCAGCATGTGCTGTTCCTGACGTACTTGACATACCCATTGGCGAGGAAACATCATTCCCTGGATCAGTGACGGATCAAGCCGGCGCTGGGGCTTCAACCTCACCGATCGTGACAGCCGAAGAAGTTCCTCCAGCTCCGAAATATGATTGTCCAAGTCCGACTGTTGAATCTGGTATCATTGACGTGCCTTACGATAAGGATGAGCCCTTGCTACCAGATGCTCACGTGGATGCGCCTGAACCGAGCATTGAGGATGAGCCTATCATCGTTGCAGAGTCAAATGATGAACTGTCAGCAATGGCTCTAGAGCCTGAGTTAATCACAGAGACCGATCCGGTAGATTCCGTTGTCAGGGAGGAATTTGCTCCTGCCATATTATCAGATGTCGACGTTTCTCTCAAACCTGATCTTATTTCCGCAGAAGGGAAAGCTCAGGCTTCGATTATTGAGCCTCTGGTGAACACCACCGCTGCTGCTGCCGGCAGCGGACATTCTGTAGATGAGCCATCTTTATCCTTAGACGAGGCGGCCATAGCACCTGTTACCGAGGAAGACACTGTTCTGGAAAGCACTGCAAACCCAGAATCACCCATTGGAGATCAATCAATACTTGTGGCGCCCGCTGAATCTGAATTTCTCAATTTTGAGGACGTTTCAGGAGAACCGATCATAGAAGGCGACAATGCCGCTGTTGCTACAGAGAGCAACGTCGCTGAAGAAACACCAGAGTCAACTGTTGTTGCAGAGACTGAATCGTCGAACCAGTCCATCGAGCAAGAAATTGAGTTACTGCCAGTGACAACTGCCCCAGAGGTTGCAATTCCGTCCTGTATCTCAGACGAGCCCGAAATATGTGATGCCAAAATGGAGTCCACCACTGCCGTCGACCTTGAAAGGCCAGATATACCTGCTGAGCAAGAACCAATTGTTGTATCAGAAACAGACGCCTCGAACATGTTGGATGATACCACGAGGGATTCACTCGCACCTATCGCGACATCTGTTCCACAGACCACAGAAGTTACAGGAGAGCCTTCCTTGGTATCGGCTGAAGACGTCGCCACCGAAAGCACAAACGAACCGGAGATGCCAGTGAATCACCATGAAGATGCAGATGTCAGCATGGCCGGTTCGGTGCTACCTGTTGATGACCCAAGCACTTCTGCTGCACTGGCAGAGCTTAGAACTCAGGATGAGGACGGAACCAACGAGAAAGACAAGTTGCCTGCCCAGTGTGTTGAAGCGTCCCAAAACGACCCATCACCCGGGTTAGACAACTCAGTGATTACGGAGATAGCTGAGGAAGAGATCAAGACCCCAGACGACTTGGAAAACGCAAAAGAAGTCAAAGAACATGCTGGGGATGTTGTCGCTTTAGGAAGTCGAGGCCACAACTTGGGCGAATCCTGTTCACAGTTTGAGACGCCTCAGACACCGGTCGACCAGGATCAGCATCCAGCGGTTGTTTCCCAGGATGAGCTCGAAAGAATAATGCAGCCTGAGATCCCGATTTTGGCTTCAAGTCTTGAGGCAGAACTGCTGGATGAGGATGACCATGCCGCGGAGATGGAAACACAAGTTCATTTTGATCAGGAGCCGGCAACAGAGTCGCTCGCTGATCCGACTGAGAATGCTCCATCTTCAACTGAAAATATTCTTTATCCTGTCGATATCGCTGAGACCGCAGACCCGCTCCCTACAACTCTCGAATCTCATGCCACGACTTATCCAGCCATCACTGAAGCGGCTGAAAACACTGGCTCTGAGGTGGGAATCGCGCCTCTTTCTGGGGAATTGGATGAGACTCAGCCCACCGCTGATTTTAGCCTGGCTGAGCCGCAGCAGCAGGACCCATCTGCTATCGTTGATGATTCTCAAAACAAAGTGGTCACTGGCGTTGAGGAACACAAGGAATACCAATCAGACAATATTGCTGCAGTAGGGGAGGGAGCTTATCCGGTCGCTGCACTTGCGGTCACCGCAGAAGAGAGTCCCGAGAAGCCCGTTTTAGAGAGGCCTCAAATGGGGGAAACCGTGACAGCCAGGTGTGGTGGTGATGGCGATATTCCTGCCGAGTACTTTGAGGACGCTCCCACCCATCAAGCTGTTCCTAATCTCTCTCTTGATGAAACTCAGCCAACTTCTATCACAGTGATTCCTGCTGATGATCAACAAAGCCCCAGACATGCTGTGGAATCTCGGGTTGACGATTCTGAAATTGCCACAGAATCGGTTCGCAGCGAAAACCTGGCCACTGCGCAAGAGAAGCAAGTTTCTGGAGACACCCCTCAACAGGGAACAGAAGATAACCAGAGTCTTTTGAAACATGGCGGACTTGTATCTGCAGAAATTACTGCTGCTGTAGGGATCGCAGGGGTTGCAGCTGCTGGTTTGCGTCACTCGGAACAAAACGACGGCTCCGGTCTCTCTGTGAAGCATATTGTAGCAGAAGAACCGGAGAAGAAGCATGAAAGTGAAGAGTGTGTCGCATCAACGTCGCCAGGCAATGCTGCTGAGCAAGAAAAAGCCCCGGTGATTGAGCCTGACGTCTTTGAAGGACAGCCGGCGACCACAGATGCTGCGGCTGATCAGACCAGGAGCCTTGGAGCGCCCGTTTCTACGTTTGAGACTGATCCTCGTGCACCCACTCCTGCTATCATTATACCTGACATGGCCATGGTGAACCAACATCGTGCAAAGTCATTGAGGCGCAAACAAAAACTGGTCGTCAGAGAGGCCGAGGACACCGTTGCCGCCGCAGTCATCATTTATGCTGCGGCCGAGGCTCTGAGCCCCCCTGCCAGCCCCAGAGCCGGCACCTTTGAAAATAATGAACAAGGTTTCACATCGGTGTTTGGACGGGAAGAAGCCGAGGGGGATCACCTGAACCAGCATGATACTGACTTGTCTGCAGACGAATCCTCGAGACGCCATCGAACCTCCGCTATCGAAGGTGACGGGGAGAGGCGGCGACGACATAGACATTCCTCTCACTCGTCCTCATCTTACCATTCTGCCCGCTCCAGCCGTAGTCGCGAGGATGATGAGCCAAGAGATAGCAGGCGTCATTCTTCTCATGGATCACACAGCCGACGCCATCGGTCGGATAGTGTAGGGGAGCCTTCGGCCAAGACCCCGCCAAGAACACCGAGAAGACATGATAGCGGCTTTTCTGGGGAGAGTTCTGGGAGTTCTAGCAAAAGGAAGCATCGGACTCCTGAAGAGCAGGCTGAGCACGATAGACGCAAGGCAGAGCGGCAGCTGCAAGACCAAGACTCGGAACGTCATGAGCGCTCACATCGGCATGATCGGCATGATCGGCATGATCGTCATGATCGTCATGAACGTCATGAACGGTCTGAACGATCCGAAAGATCGTCCCACAAGGACCACACGAGCCACGAGATGGATTCTCCTACTGAGAGAAGCCGCCACCGGTCATCTCGACGACATAGCCACTCCAGCCAGCAGAAATCTGAACGTGTCGCGCCCGACACCGCTCCCATTGACCAAGAACCTGTCGCTCCTCCGGCTGACAAGCGCTTTTTCGAGATGAAAAATGCTGAGGGTATTGTGGGCAGTGGCCTGCCGCCTCAGATTGCTGGAGAAAAGATTGTTGAGATTCCCATTGAAGACTCTAAGGCGACTTCAGACGCCCCAAGGAGGTCCAACACCACCCGGTCTAAACATGGCCACAAACGGACCTCAGTCGACCAGTCTCGCACCAAGTCTTCCAAGTCTCGAGAATCTGCCGATGTGTCACGAGCCTCGTCTTCGAAAAGCAGCGGGGCAGTTGCCGAGGATGAACACAAGAAGGCGCCAGAAGACAGTGCTCGAAAAGCGAGGCAGAGCGAGCGCAGCAAGAAATCTCGGGAAGAGGAGAAGAAACCCTCGGGTATCAGAGGTGTTTTCAGAAAGATATTTGGATAGTGTGTGTGTGTGTGTGTGTGTGTGTGTGTGTGTGTTTTTTAATTTTTTTTAATTGTTTACTTTGTGGACTACGAGTATGTATGATGTGTATGAATCTATGGCCTGGAACAGCTGAGAGATTGCCGGATTAATCAGCTTCGAATATGAGTTTGACGTTGGAATACAATAGTAATGAACTTTATTTCTTTGAGATTGAAGATTTTCATGACCATGCAAGCCAGAGCGTGACAAAAGCTGCATCGAGGCTCAAACCACATGGAGAAGCATTGCCATCAGAACTCCAGGAGCCTGAGCCGTACTTTCGTGACGGACGGACGGACGGACGGACGGACGGATCAACAGCATCTCTTTGGACGGGTTCAGGGAGCACACTGGTCACAAGATGCACTGTTTGTCAATAACAGCCGACCCTTCAGAGCGTCAAAACCTCTCACAATCTGCTGTAATAGTGGTGCTATAAAAACTCAACGGGATATGATTGTGCAAGTGTATAAAGTTTAAGATCAAGTCACGTGACAGTTCAGGTGATGGGGGAGCCCCCACGAACCCCGCAATTAATCCAAAGAGCCCTAATTTTGCTAGCAGGCGAGCCCACCAAGCCGTGCGAGTTCTCAAAGGTGGGCCGCCGTTGTCACAACTTTTTTTTTTTTTTTTTTTTTCCCTTCCGTACCATATCACATCACGACAATTTCCAAAGGCGCAGGATTCGACCTCTTTGCGTTCTTCCCAAACCCTTCCCGTGTTAACAATGGCTCCCCAAACTGTACGTTTCCTGGCACTCGCTTTGCTGGTTAGGCGCAATACCCCCCCCCCTCGAGTTGTGTGGAATAGCCATGAGCCGAATGCGCGAAAGAATTACCCTGACGAGAATCTATGTGTATCTCTGAACGGAGTTCGGTCGGTGGTTCGCCAGGAGGGGGGGAGGGGCAATTGGCTGGCGATGTGGCTCATCCTTGCGCCGTGAGAGAGGTGATGCAGTAGGCTAAGTTTGTCATTTTTTCTGTTGTAGAAGAAGTCTGGCAAGTCCCAGAAGCAGACGAAGAAGGTACGTCCTTTTTTTTTTATATATAACGAGAGAACGAGTTCCGCCGTGACATGCCCGAGTGCGCGATGGGGACTAAACGGTCGGTCCAGTTCATCATCAACGCCCAGCAGCCTGCCAGCGACAAGATCTTCGACGTCTCCGCCTTCGAGAAGTTCCTCCAGGACACCATCAAGGTCGAGGGCCGCACCAACAACCTGGGCGACAATGTCATTGTGCAGCAGCAGGGCGAGGGCAAGATTGAGATCATTGCCCACAACGACCTGTCTGGCCGCTACCTCAAGTACCTGTGCGTACAGTATAGTATAAGTGCCCGCAGACCAAGAGACGTTCAAGCAGCTGACCGTTGTCGCGCCCCGTGCAGGACCAAGAAGTTCCTCAAGAAGCAGCAGCTGCGTGACTGGCTTCGCGTCGTTTCCACCTCCCGCGGCGTCTACGAGCTCAAGTTCTTCAACGTCGTTGACGACGAGGCCGATGAGGATGACGACTAAATTGCGTCCGCGCCGTGGAGTCTATGGGTGCAGGTCGTCGGGACACGAGGGAATGGATGCGGTCGTGCTGGGGGGGGAAATTGACCCGAGACTTTGTGTGTGTTTTTCAACATGGCTAGTTTGACGAAACAGATGATGAGACGCAATATAACCAGTCATTTTGAGTGAAAATGTTTCATGTGGCGCGTGTATTTGCCATGACATGCAGCTATAGAGAAATGCCCGCTCTCAGTCTTTCCAATGCTATGGACCGTCAATGTTGCTAATCAAAAAACTGGCTGCAGAATGGCTCCGCTTCGAGCGAAGGGGGGCTCTATGGCAGCGTCTTCACAACGCCCTCGAATACCAGCAAGGCCGTAGCATTTGCAGGAAAGGCTCTCAAGAAGCACGGCAGGAATCCCCTCCAGTACCCCTTCCACCCGCTCTCCTTCCAAACCGCCACGGCGGCATTCTTCCAGCGGGGGAACTTGGGCTCCCCGTCACCCAGGCTGCCCCCGAGCGGATCCGTCATGATGCGCTGCTTGACCAGATCGCTCGGGTAGCTCGCCAGCCAGAAGATCTGGGCGCTCAGGCCGCCGGCCCAGAAGTTGATGGCGGGAGCGCTCAGGCTCGTCGTCTGCCTCATCCACCTCGAGAGCACGTCGTAGCTGCCCCACCAGAAGAAGAAGAGGGCGCGGAAGATGATGGTGGCGCCCAGGCCGTGGTAGACGCCCCGGACGCCGTGATGCGTGTATATCTTGCGCAGGCAGTCCAGGGGCCCAGAGTACCTCCGCTGCGCCTTGTCGACGGCGTACTGTATCTGGAGACGGGCCTTGACGTGCTCCACGGGCGTG
This sequence comes from Balansia obtecta B249, assembly GCA_000709145.1. Lineage (NCBI taxonomy): Eukaryota > Fungi > Ascomycota > Sordariomycetes > Hypocreales > Clavicipitaceae > Balansia > Balansia obtecta. The sequence goes on along the minus strand of JFZS01000463.1, from coordinate 7,976 downwards.
GCGACGAAGCTGACGGTTGCGCCGGCCAGCACGCCGGCCATGCCGTGGCCCAGCGGCGGGAGGCAGGATGGCGAGCCCGCGCCTGCGCCTGCGCCGGGGGTCCACGAGGACGCGTGGAAGACGTGCTCGGCCAGGAGGCGGCGGTAGACGGCGAGCGAGCCGAGCATGATGGAGTCCATGAACATCCAGCCGACGAGGGGGGGGGTGGCACCCTTGTACAGACCGCGAAAGCCCTCGTTCCTGATGGTCTGCGCGACGCACTCGAGGGGGCCGCGGAATCGGCCCTTGTCGGTGGTCTGCAGTCGGACCTTGACCGTGTCGAACGGGTGCCCGACTACGTTTTTTTTCCTCTCAATTAGCGCCTGTCGGAAGGTTTGGAATGTTGTTTCCCGCCTCCCCCCCCCCCCTTCCAATCCCCCCGCGTACCGGTCAATTTGGCAATGCCGCTGAACACACCCGCCACGAAGCCCCTGTAGTCCCGGCTCGACGATGACTTCTTGTCCGCCATCTGCGGCTGCCGTGTGCCTGGGGGACCTTGCGTCGACGGTGAGGCCATGGTTGGGAGGGAAGGCACAACACCCTTGAGGTGCAAAAAGTCTGGGGGAAGACGAAAGCGAGCGAGTGAAGGGATGGTTGGGTGGATGGATGCCGTAGGATCCGACTTTGGACTAGAGCGTCGTTATGAGTCCAGGGGGGGGGGATGGACCGAGGTGGTGAAAGTAAAGTAAGTGTGTGATGGACGTTGAAGGAAAGTGAGTCGTCGTCTTGCTACCTTGGCCAAGTCAATTGCAGCTCGTGTTCGGGTCTGTGGCTCGTGAACCTGTTGCCATGGTGGCTGAGCTCGAATTTTCCCAGCAGTGGCGTAAACATAGACATAGATTGAGGGCATGGCAATCTTTGCCCATCGACGTGGACACCAGACTAAATCCCAAAAACGTAAAATATCATGTAGACACAAACTGAGCATAACATGAAAGCCCTCTATGAATCCATTCCATAAACACCGAGTCAGCATCACTACTTTGCGCTCAATTACCATCCAGAATGTCAAGATTCGTCATTTCATCATTAATGAACAGATTGCGGGAGTCGAGGCCCTCCCTGAAGAAGAAGAAGAAGAAGAAGAGAAAAAAAAATCAAATGTGAATAGAACATCTTGAATGCTCTGCAGAGCCTTCGATGAAAAACTCCTCATTGCCCACCCGTCCGTCTGAATCTCTCCCAGGCTATATACGATTCGCGATGTTTGTCGCTATGCTCCATGCTGTTGTTCCTTCACCAATGGCGACATCGACCTTGTCGCAATGCAACACAATACTGCAGCTAACTGGCCCTTCCCCCCCCTTCTCCAAAGCCTCCGTCGTGCAAATATACCGCTTTCCATCACACCACAACAATATGTACCAGCTATACAAGAGCTTTGAAGATGACGAGTCATGATATATAGACTTCAGAATGTGTCCGTCTCTTCGCTAGTCACTGTGCCGAAGGTGTCTAACTGAGAGCATCAGCATTTCGTTCCCGTCCGTCATTCTGCAGTTCAACTTTCAATCATACCTCTTTTCCGCCGTCTTTCCTCCCGCGCTGCCTCCTCTTCTGGGCTCTTTGGAGTCATAGCTCTCGGTCCGCTGGGTCTTCGGGAGGGCACGCCAAGAGCGGCATTCAGATTTCGATTCTCCAGCTTAGGGCTGCTACCAGAGTAATGGCTGGCATACGTCCCAGTCATGGTGCCGTAGCCGCTCTCCAAACTCTGCTGAGGAGCTGGGCTTCCATCCTTTTGCATCCTGGAAAGTCGACTTGCCTTCGGCGGGCTGCGGGTTTCAGGAGAGTCAAGCGACTCCTTGGGCGGGCGGGGTGGTCCAGATTGCTGCTGCCCGGGAGAGGAATAGTACTCGCCGTCAGGACCCGGCGGAACCGAGGAAGTGTTGCTGAATCTATTCGTGTTCTGGGGCAGGCGGTTGAGGCTTGTGGCAGAACCTGCCCAGTCAGTTGAACGTGGTGTCGTTGGGTTATTGTATTCCTGAGCCGAGGACTCTAGTGCCGTGCGATACCTCTCAGTCTGGCCAGGTCTTGGCTGGGGATGCTGCAGATTGAGCGAGTTGCGATGTGCCTTGTACTTGGGATCTTCAGGCGACATATGCTGTGTTGGCCGCGGGCCCTGAGACGCGTGGTTTTCGCCCCGTGCCGCCGCCACCAAGTTTGTGTCCGAGAAACCAGTATGAAGCTTGTCTCCACCAAAAGGGTCGTGCCCATAGTCTCCTGCCTCGTCATATGATGCGAGGCTGGACCCCGACCGTGACGGGGCCTGATAGTCGTCGTATTTGGGTCCTTTCTTAGAAGCCCCGCTGCCCCGAAAGGCTTTTCCAACACTAGACGCCGTGGTTCCTGACCAGCGCGATATCTTGGGGAGCCAGCCGGTCGAACTCGTCTTGCTCTTCTTGCCCTTGTCAGTGCGAGGTGTGTTTTCAGCACTCAAGGGCTGCTGCTCAGTCGTAGGTGCCAACCGTGGCGGTCCCTCCAGCGGGACGGAGCCGCCACGTTGGATGTGCTCAGCCGTCGAAGGCTGGCGATAAACGCCGCCTGGTCTCTCTACGCTTGGAGACGCACGGTCATATTGATACTCCTCTTCGTTTTCTGGCACCGTACTGACTCGGTGCTCCGAGACTTTTCGTTCGCCGCCGTCGGCAGGTCCCGATTTGCGGCGCTGTTTTTCCACACCGGCTCCTGGCTGCCTAGAGCGGGTAGGAGTCGAGCTGCCTTCTGGCTCGTAGCTCTTGTCATGTTCATGTTGGCTTTCTGGCTGAAAGTTCTCGTAAGACTGACCAGGACCACCAGTGGACATCGGATGAGCTGTCTGCGTCTTGAGCACGTCAACCTCCCCAAGCAGTTGCATAAGCATATCCTCGATGCGGCTAAGGTCATTTGTTCCCTTGGCACTAAGACCTTGTAGCGCACGTTTCCACAAATTCTTCTTCTTGATGCCGGCCTCGTCAAGTGTGCCTGCTTGGGAAGGACTTTGGAGGGAGCGTGAGGCAGCACCAGGATACGGCCTAGGTCCATTGATGGCTTTTTGCAGCTTCTCAGTATTATCCACATTGGCGAATATGATGTCGTCTCCAGTATCTTGCACGAGTTCCTTCATTTCGCGGAATGAGTTGCGCATTTCAAGGGCAGCGTTCATGAGCAGGGCCACAATTTCCGTATCACGCGCGCTGCGCTGGGCATCACGGACCATCAACTGCGTGCTATTAGTACCATATTCGGCATCCAAGGGGAAAAAAAAAAAATCAGCTCTGCGGTATGGTTTACTCACATGTTGCATTAACGCGACAATATCCTTGTTCTCGATTCGCTCAATGCCCGCGCCAGTAGCAGCATCATAGAAAGGAGATGACATGCCCTGGGACAAACCACTGAGATGACGCGTGTGATTCTTGGGCGCATAAAACGGGTCTTCGCTATCTGCAACCGCCGGATTGAAGTCAACCGCTTTGCCTTTTGACTGCGGGACGATTGGTGGTGTGCGACTAGGCGCATCCGACATGTATGCTTCGTCGTACTTGTTGACAATTCCAGGACTACCAGTGTTGAAACCAGGACCAAGACCTCTCGCAGCCAGCAGCTTCTCGTTGAGCTCGGGGTTGACGATGGGACTGGCATCTTCGTATGGATTGGTTACCAAGGTATCTCGCTTACGCTCGTCGGATGTGCGCTGCCACTCTTCTTCTTCGTCTTCCTTGCCCATGTCATTGTTGTGAGCGGCAGCCGTTCCTGGGGTAGCTCCAACCGCCTCAGAGATTGTGAGCCCGCTTCTCACCTCCTTGCCTGCATCATCTCCACGAGGCGTCAAATTGTGTTGCAAGGGTGTGGCACTTCCAGACGACTCTTTGTGCGTCGGTTGACCATCAAGTCGCTCTTCGATCAATGACGGGTTAGTTTGCAATTCATCTTCTACATAGCCCATCTCAGGCATTGGGTCGTTCATTTCCGGAACGCCGCTTGTCCCAAGTTTGGGATGCTCACCGAGAGCTAGTCTATCAGTACTGTGCGATGGGGTGTCACGGGGTTCCCAGCCATGATGCATCGTCCTCTCTTTAAAAGATCTGTTGCGGGCCACACCAGCAGGTTGGAAGTCTTCCACGAATTGGCCGCCGGTTGCTGCTGCTGCTGCTGCTGCTGCTGCTTGTTTCCTTCCCTTCGCAGCTTTCAAGGCTGCAGCAGCCGCACCGACAGCTCCAGCCGTGATTGCTGCCTCTGACGCAGTTGGTGAGTGCCGATACTTGCTGCGTGGGACCTTGCGGCCATACTCGTCCATGTCATACTCGGAGTGATCCTGAGACTGGACGGCAGATTTGGATTCAGGTGTTGCCTGTCTGTCTTCGTCGAGCTCTCGTGGGTCATCGAGGTCCGCCCTGTCAGGACTGCCGCGGCGGCAGCTACTTTGAGCCTTGGCTAGATCGTTGTTTGATAGCGCCGAGTCCCTGATGGCGTTGTAGTCATACCCAGATGCCCCAGTGACGACGGACTGATCAAGCACGGAACCATCTACGAGAGAAGCAACAGCTGACTCAACGCCCAGGGGCGGATGAACGAAGTTTGGATTAGCACCGACTCCCCTTACAGCCTGTCCGGCGGCTGCCTCATCGTATTGGCGTGCTTCACGTACGTTGCGTGAAATAGACTCATCTGACTGCGTCAAGAGCTGTCGCCCGGTGCGCTCGGGCGATTTGCTGGGAGACATCTCCCCAGATGTCTGTGGTAGCGGTAGTTCACTGTCGGCTTCGGTATAGCCAGATACACTAGGGATCGGGCTGAGTCCCCTTGCGCCGGCTTGGTACGGAACATATCGCAGCGGCGGAGGAACGTCCTGGGTGCTGAAATAACGTTCTTCAAAGTCGTCCTCTTGGTAACCAGGAGGGTGCAGTCCGTCTCGAGTCCTGTTATACTCATTAAAAGAGCCAATGGGAACTTTGCGGCCGTACTCGTCCGTTTCATATTCCTGAGCATGTCCGTTGTTCCCACGGGGCAACGCTGTGAGATCACCATGGGAGACATTTGCATGCTGCATGACCATGGCGTGTCTCTCATGGTCGACAGGGGATATGACGCGGATAGGAGTAGAAGCACTGGAACGATTGATCTCTTCAGGTACCACTTCAGGTACCACTTCCCGGTTTGACCCAATCAGCTCCTCGCTTGCAGAGTGCGGTCGTTCAGACTCGGCAGAAAGGATAGACGTTCGGGTAAGATCTGACGGATTGAAGTCGCTCATGAGAGGCATGGGCGGTGCAGGTGCAATATCGTCGTCGTGGTCATCTCCATTATCGAATATATCCCGACCCGAGCTTCTGCTCCTGGCATGTTCGGCCCGTCTCCGACGTCTATCGCGAGTCTTTTTCTCGGCCGACTCAGATGCATCGTTCATCATTGATTCTACGCCTTTGGCCAATGCCGCCTCGGCCGCTCCAGCTGCTGCGGCTTTGAGCAGGTTGTTGCTGCGCTTGGGTGTAACAGCGTCTCCTTCATGACCCGGGTATTCTGCCGCAATGGAATCTCGGCTAGCACTATGTAGTGAAGCCTCGTCATCGTACTCATGCCGGGCTTCTCTATTGCGCCTTTCTTTGCGTTTTGCACCGTCTCGCGCACTGTCGACTCGTTGCTCTGAAGACCGCCTGCGGTCAACTGCAAAGTCCTCTCGGGAAAGGGAAGTGGCGGATGAGGTAAGGGAGCCACGCCGGCTCTCGCGCTTGCTCTGTTCTCGTTTGAGGGCGCTCAACTCGGGTAATATCAGCCGTCGGATGGCATCCTCGACAGTTTCCAATAATTTTGGATTGTTGATTGACGACTTTGAGGCACCCGACTGAACGGAACGAGTGTCCAGGGATCGATGGCTCGCGGCGCTATGAGACAAGACAACACTGGAATCCACCGCGCTGATGTTGGATTCCTGTTGGTGAGCGCGACTAGACCGATGGCGTGTGGAGCGAGTCTGGTCCTCTACTTGTTCGTTAACACTGCTGGTTCTGCTTTTAGAGTACCGCTTCTTGTCGGGCTTGTCCTTTGAATTCTCCAGTGGTTTTACTCTGTCCCTCGATCGCGTCTTGTTGTTGCTTACTTCTCCCGTGACCACACGTCCTGGCGCACCGGTGGTGGTGGTGGTGGTGGTGGCGGCAGCAGCCGATGCGGCGGTAATGCTGTCTGCTCGAGATGGACTCGATGACCTTTTCAAATCACCTCCTTGGCCTGTGCCATCCAAGAAACTGTTTGTGGGAATGGCTGAAATCTCGGAAGGGTTACCGGGCTGGTACGATTCCGCCGAGGGGATCAGGGGGCTAGCAGGGCGCCGCCGTCTGTGGCTGCGGTCTATTTCAATGTCGATCGGGTTTCGTGAAACGTTTGATTCCTCTGTTGCTGATGCATAGGACGTCGTACTATGTACGTCTTCGCCATCGTGCAAGTCGATTTCTCGCGAGGCAATTGCTTGATCGAGAGGTATTCGGCGAGTGAGAGATGCCTTACGTGTCCCTCTGGTTTCAGTCACCTGAATATGGTCGCCCTTGCTTTTCTTGGATGGCGTCAACCGGACACGAACACTGGGCTTGCGGTCTTGCGCCGAACCATTCTTACCGCCCTCGAAATACTCGATGAGCAGCGATGTCTGAGATTTGTCGGCTTTGTGGCGGGTGCGGATTGTGACGGGGGAGCCATCCTCGGGAATGGAGTATGAAGATTTCTCATCGGCAGGTTTGGAGATGTCAGTCGCCAGTTCGCTTGGCGTTGTCGTTTCAGTCTCGGTCGGGGCTGGCAGGGGCGGCGGCTTGTTGGAGTCGACCCCCATCGTGCCGGCCTTGCCTTTTAAAGTTGAGCAAGGACAGTGACAGCTGAGCCAGGTTGCACGGGTTATTCACTTCTGCGGCAGATGGCGAGTGAATACCAGGTGTTCCAGTCGATGCTGTCTAGAATGAGTCAAGGTATTAAAGAGGCTGAAGGAAATAGTCAAGACATGCAAAGCTCCAACGACGAGGATATGCGACTGAAAAAGGGATTTGAAAAAAATAAAATAAAACAAAACAAAATAAAATAAAATAAAAAGGAGCCTGCGCAGCAAAGTCTTATCAGTCAAGGATATAAAGACAAAAATAAGGTTGGGCAAATTTTCTCGGCGCCATTTCATTACTGAATACTCACTTGACTGAACGGACGCACTCGGCCAATTGATCAACGGGCCAGTCACGTTGACAGGAAAGACAGGTGAAAAGGTGGAGGGCAAGTCAAGATAAAAGAGCATGAAGATGGCAGGGATCAACGGGGATAGATTAATTCGAATAGGTGGGAAAAAGTGCAAGGTACAAGACAAAATAGATTGGAGGCTGTTTGTGCGGTTGTTGGATGTGATGGGCGGCCAAGCGGCCAAGCGGCCAAGCGGAAACGAGGGACTGCTGTGGCAACGGGGGCCAACGGACCGCGGACAAAGGGCCCCGCCTCGATGGAGTGCAGGTGCAGGCAGGTGCGCCGGTGTGCAAGGCTTGAGGAGGGTACAAACGGCAGGCAGCCCAGGACGGTACAGTCGGTCGGTACAGTCCCGCCGGGACGCCACCACAAACTGCTGCGGCCGTCTGAAGCCAGAGACTTGTGGGTAGGCAACAAGCTCGGTACCTGGGTACCTAGGTACCTACCTAGCTACGTAGGCATGCGCTGAAACGCTTGAAGTGGCAGATGCACGATGAACTGCCAAATTGACCACGCGAGGGAGAAACGGGGACGATGCGATGGAAGAAGCAGGCGACGCAGAGAGAGAGGTCGAAGACTTGATGCACGAGTTGCGAACCAAGACAAGCCAGCCAGCCAGCCAGCCAGCCATATTGTCATGAAAGAGGGGCGGTGGGCAGTTGGACGTGGGATGAAGCAGCCCAACCAAAGACGATGTCTGTTTTATCGTCTAGGCATTGGCTGGGTGGTTGGGTGGAAGAGGAGAG
>JFZS01000462.1:0-15601 GCA_000709145.1 Balansia obtecta B249 | reverse complement strand
TTTAGTATATAAAACTTTTTAATAAGCTTTAAATATTTTATTTAAAAAAAACGTAATAATAAACTTAAAGTTATATAAAGAATCTTTAAAGTATTCTTAAGGTTTCTTTAAATAGTCTTAAGTTCTTAAGCTTAATAATTTTACTAAGGTTCTTTAGTTATTAGTTTTATTATTAAAGAGTAGTAACTAGCTATTAAAAGGCTATAATTTTATTTACTATTACTTAATTATTCTTATTAGCTAGTATATTAGTAAGATTCTAAGAAGCTATTTTAATAATATTAAGTTATTACTTAAAGTAATATAGTATAGTTCTAAATAAAAGTCTTTAATATATAATAATTAAAGTTAGTTTATATAAGTAAAACTATAAAGTAGTTTAAGCTAAGTAATATAATACTAAATTATAATTATAATTATAACTTAATAATTCTATTAAAAACTAGCTAAAAAAATAGTTCTAGGTAATAAAGTCTTATATAGCTAAGTACTTACTAGTAATAGTAGTAATTAGTAGTGTTGCTTACTTCTGTTAAGTAGTAATCGCCTCTTCTGCTTACTAGTAGAGTAGTAAGCAGCGATGTAATTGGTTAATCGGTCTTCTTCGGACCGACGTTCTGCTGGGCCGCTGGTTGGGCCGTAACATTGAAAGGGAGGGAAGGAGATACCCTACACCTTCCTCAAATATGAAACCATATAGTAATCGAATGGCTGGTTTCTGGTTCGTGACGGAAGCTGCACGTGCTGCATGTGCGCCTCACCTCCCCCGTGATTTCTGGCCGTACCACCGAGGTACCCGAGTACATGCGTATATGCGTACGTACGGGGCTCAGTGGGTGCATCTGCCAAGTCGCTGTGGACTGCCCGGACCCAGGACCTGGCAAAGTGGCCCTTGCCGCAAGACCGCCTTTCTCCAGGTTTGGCCTTTGGCAGGCGCAGATCAGCCACTTGCTTGGGCTCCGCATCGTCATTAGTTCACAGCTCAGATCAGACTCTGTCAACCACCGATTCCCCGACCTCGCGCACGACGACCTTTCGCCGCTGCAGTTGCCTCTCCTCTACTGTCACTGGCTCATTGCGTCCTGACCAACTCTGCTATCACGCATGAGTCCTTAAGGAGCTTTGCGCAACAGTGAAACACTGCCGTCGCCACCTGGCCGTACTCTTACCTCCCCCCACCAATCATTTTTTTCTTATGCCAGCTCCTGACGTCTCACAACTTTTCGAGTAAGCCGCGAGCAACCGCCTCCCTCCGTGTGATTTCTCTCCGCCAAAGCGAACCCATCCTCTCGTTTTATCTGTGCTGAGCCTTTTCGGGCTGTCAGGCGACACCGCATCTTCGAAAGAACACACGAGTAGCTTCAACAGGGACGAAAACATAGCTCCTGCAGTTTGTCCACGACCATACCATGGGCAGATCGAAGAGAGGGGTTAGGTTCCCCCACAACAACGGCCATGCCAGCGGTTCTGAAGGTCGTCGATCAAGTTTTAGCGACGCTTCCGAAGATGGAGGCATTTCCCCAACCAGGCTCCGGCCGAGAGCCCCAAGTCAGCTGGCGCCGGTAGAAGAGGTACGTTTGCTCTACGGCAGACCCAGCGAGACCTCATGGGCCGTCTTTGGGCAGAAACATCGACTTGAGGGATTAGCTGACACTCATCTGTATGCAGAAACCGCCGACTCCCGAGGAGGAATATCAAAAGAAAAAGGCAAATTTCATTACCCGAACCTTCTGGACCCTTTGCATGTTGGCTGCTTTCTTTGCTGCTCTCTTTATGGGACACATCTACATCATCATTCTCGTCACCGCCATCCAGATCATCTCCTTTAAAGAAGTTATCGCCATTGCCAATGTGCCCAGCCGTGCCCGATCCCTGCGGTCGACCAAGAGTTTGAACTGGTACTGGCTTGCCACGACCATGTACTTCTTGTACGGCGAGAGCGTAATCTACTACTTCAAGCATATTGTTCTAGTCGACAAAGTCTTGCTGCCTCTGGCGACCCATCATCGCTTCATCAGCTTTGTTCTATATGTTTTTGGTGAGTAGAGCAGACAGTCTTCTGAAATCATGCGAAAAAAAATATTAAATTCAATCTAACCGTGCACGCTGTGTAGGCTTCGTCTTCTTTGTCGCATCGCTCCAGGCCGGACACTACAAGTTCCAGTTTACCAACTTTGCGTGGACGCACATGGCTCTCTACCTGATCGTCGTCCAGGCCCATTTCGTCATGAACAACATCTTTGAGGGCATGATCTGGTTTTTCCTGCCTGCAGCGCTAGTCATCACCAACGACATATTTGCATACATTTGTGGCATTGCATTTGGTCGTACACAGCTCATCAAGTTGTCGCCAAAGAAGACGGTGGAAGGATTTGTTGGTGCTTGGATCACCACCGTGCTCTTTGGTATGGTTCTCGTGAACCTAATGATACGGTCCAAATACTTTATCTGCCCTGTCAATGTAAGCGCAAAGTCTCGTGCTGTCCCCTTCATATCGGCCAGATGCACTCTAACCTGAAATGAACTGCAAACTGTAGGATCTCGGCGCCACCATCTTCACAGGCCTCGAGTGCGACCCGAATCCAGTCTTCATCTCTCGCACCTACCAAATGCCCGAATTCTTCTTCCTCCCGCCGAAATTCGCCAACTTGTCCTTCACTTTTGCGCCGATACAGCTCCACGCGTTGGCCCTCGCCTCATTTGCCTCGTTGATCGCACCCTTTGGCGGATTTTTCGCATCAGGTCTCAAGAGAAGTTTTAAGATTAAGGACTTTGGTGATTCCATTCCTGGACACGGCGGCATGACGGATCGCATGGACTGCCAATTCATAATGGGTTTCTTCGCCTACATGTACTACCACACTTTTGTCTCTCTACACAAAGTCACCATGGGCTCCATTCTCGAGACCGCCATCACGAGTTTAAGCATCGAGGAGCAGATTGAGCTCGTCAAGAGTATGTCGCGGTATCTAGACAACCAAGGAGTTGTGCCCGACACGGTAAGCAAGAACAATTACGTAGTTGCTTTCGAGTTGTTTCGCGAACTAACAGCAATCTAGTTCATAGAATGCGTGGAGCAGAGCCTTAGCAGCTGAGGCAATTCGATTAATCAAACCCGAGTGTTTTCTATTTATTATTCGGCCTTCAATGTCGGGGGGGGGGGGCTTATTCTTTGAGAAATAACACCTCTTTCTCTTGCTTTCTTTTCTTTCCATCTTTTGCAGATCCCGACAAAAGACATAGTTCGGGGCCCAATGTTGTTAGGAAAAGCCGAAGTGCTAGCCAAGCAAGGCCGATAATAAGGGCTTTGGCTTGGTGAAGTACAAAGCGGCGGAGGGTGAGGTTGGACTGGCTGATTGAGTCGGGACGACATGCCTCAAGGTCAGAAGTTACATGGGAGGAATGATGATGTACGGCGGAGTTGTGTGGAAGTCAGAAGGATGCCGCTGGACTGGGTTGCGTCATGAGCCATGAATCAGTGCGTCTTATGAGACGCGGGCTTTGGCCCATGTTGTAAATATGGATTTTCAGCTTGTGCAGGAGTCATGATGGTTGAAATGTTTTGAGTCACCCATGCGTGCATGATGGTCAATCTCTGTACCTGAATTGGCACGCACGTGCAAAAAAAAAAAAAGGTCGGCAATTGCCCCCGGCAAATTTTTTTTTTTTAAAAAAAAAAAAAAAAAAGGAAAAGTAAAGCTACTCTGTCGCGCCAGTTTAGAATTCCCAACGCTTCGTTTCCTCCGAGCGGCGAAATAAAACAGGAGCACTTGTCCCGATTCGCGCTCCACCCGACCACCCCGGCGATCAAATTTGCCTGGGTTTTTCTGGGTAACCAATACCATGGCTGGGGCTCGTGCGGCATTCAAGTTCAGGGCCCCTGCTTTCTAGAAAAAGCGCGCTTGAATCCAAGGGCGGGCCCCCCTCCCCCCCCTCTTTTTGTGTATCATGCCGATAAGGCTTGGTCATGGGTGTCATGGGTACCCCGACCGGGATTATACGGCCAATGGGCTGCCGACTCCGAGGTACCTTCCCTGCCGTACAATTCTACGCCGTGTCGGAAGTTCTGGGACCATGTAAATTACGCGAGGGGTACGTCGCAAGTGTTGCTGCTTTTGGGGCGGCTTGCTGGTATGAGGGTTAAGACCTTGCAATTATGCTATACGGTGTACGTATACGGCCTGCGAAGGCGCATTGCCATAAGTCGAATATGGGATGTTGCTGCTATCGCCTGTTGCTGGCCGAGACGGGTCGTAGTGGTTTTGTTCTCCCTTACCGCCGGCAGAGGTGAGACTTGAAATTTTGAATCTCGCACCCTTGTATGCCGCGTGGCACAGCATCTCGGAAGACGCGGTTGTGACGTGCTGCCATGCAGCTCGCAGGATGGTTGAAAATCGGCACAGGGGTAGTATGGTAGTACGTCGGACAGACGCCAAGGAACGTCGTTCTTGATGTATATGTTCTTTTGGTTTTTTTTCTTAATAAGTTCGACTGCTATACTCGTGCCTTTTCTTCTTCTTCTTTTCATGTTATTTCTCCACCTGACAGGTCAAGGCTCTGGGGAACCCGACGTGTCATATCTCCAGCCTTTGCTGCAGACTAAACGGCAAGGTAATCGCCACAAGCGTTTGCTTGAGGACTAGCGCTGCGTGACTTGCTAACCGTGGCACAATCGGCGTTGCTCTTGTTGAATCTGTTAAATCTTTTCTCCTCATGAGGGGGGTCACATTCGTCTACCTCTCTCTGCGTAGTCTTGTTATTCTTGTTTTCAAATGCAGATGCAAAATATATATCAGGTGGTGAGACAAGAGTTGTGCCGATGAAATGAGACATGTTCAACCCATGTGGTGCTCAGCCTTGCACATCAGCCAACACCCTTTGTTTGAAAACCATGTGCCTGATAAACGGCGTGAATAGCCTTTACGCCTTGCTCTTGGTAGGCCCGGGGTGGGATGAGGAGCAGCAGTCTCTCGTCCCCCGTCTCTGCTCTCCACACGGGCAGCCGTGATTCATCAGGAAGATATATTACACTAGGTTATCGATAATGGGTCATGGTCTTGGGCCTTTGTTCTCATATGGCTGTTGTTAGGCGCCCTAATCTGTTGTTCAGTCTGGCACGATGGCGGACACGACTAAACGTCGTATGGCTGCGATTCACTGCCCGTCTTCCTTCTTCCACTGGCATGCCCGCCCTCATAATCAATCCATGTAGGCACCAGTCAGCACCAGTCAGCACCAGTCAGCAACAGTCAGCATCTCGAGGTTGTTGGAGATTGTCCGAGCCTTGTGTGTCCGTCCTCTAATGGCCAGTTAAGGGTGTGATAGGCGAGCCCCTGTTTGCCATGTGGGATGGGAGATGCATGCCCGTATATCAGGTTATTCGGGCATCAGAGCATTGCATGTTGCGGCGGCACGTTTAATGCATAATTCTAGACGGTGTTCCTCACGGGGTGGAGATGGCAGGGGTGCTGGTTGCTGTATGTATGTACTCGGCACAAGCTCTCTGCAATGCCAAGATGAACATGACTGTCTGTGTGTGTGTGTGTGTGTGTGCAATCAACCACGAACCACGGCCACCCCACGCACGGCAATGTAATGCATGCATGCATACAGGGTCAACGCCTAGCGGGATGTGCCGGAGGGGTCCAGGGGATTGACAACAATGTGCGTCAACAGGGAAATAGGGCCAGCGAGGGCGAGAAAGGTAGCCTGGGAGTAAGAAGGTGAGAAAGTGAGAAAATGAGAAAGGGGAGGGCCAGGTCATGGCGCAGGAGAAGGAGAGAGACCTGACACAGCCGGGCCTTTTGGCGTCGGCCATTGCTTGATTGAAGTTGACTCGAATTGATTCGAGTTGAATTAGATTGGTTGATTGGAGTCGGACCATGAGAGTCGGACCATGGGAGTCGGACCATGGGATGGGATGGGATGGAATGGGATAGGATGGGATAGGATGAAATACCTTGGGCAGGTACATGCCATGAATGTATCGATGCATGTATCAATGGATGCACGGATGGATGGACGCAAACCGGGAAGGAGCGAGGGCGGCCCTGCAGCTGCGCTAGAAACCTAAAAGTGGTCCGAAAGTGGTTTGTCCGTCCCGACTTGTAGACTTTCCTGATGCCATCGTCTTGCTTCTCTCCATCCATTCTCTTCTGCTTCTACCGCCAAATGCAAATGTCCTCCCCATCGACCGCCCATCGGCCTCCTGCTGAGCACTTCCTTGACAATCGCTGGCTAGCATTCTGTCAACCTGCACAGAGCTCCTCTATACGTCCACGTCTATTCCGCGGCTCCCACTCATCCGCCCCAGACCGGCTTCATCCTTTACACTAAGCCCGCCTCGGGCTCTTTTGACTCAGCGACCACATCACACTACATACCGACGCACATTCGCACATTCGCACGTACGCGCATGCACACATGAGTGCATATACGCAGCACAGGCACGGACTCCCATTGCCATTGACCTTCCTGCCTTCAACAACCGCCATTAGCCTATCCCAGCAGATCGATGCATGCTCATTCTACACGACCCAGGCCATTCAACCACACAAGCCGCATGCTATGTTTCTGACTTGCAGCCACCCCTAGGGCATCCCGTGCTTTCAGACGACCCTTTTTCTCTACTTGTGTGTGTGATTTTTCTTTTGGTTGGAAACCGAAAGAAAAGAGAACCCTCCTTCCCTATATACAACCGCTCTACTTCCACACACTTTGTCTACCAAACCATTCCATCTTGAACACTTTCCTAACGCCCAGGACTGGAACAAGCCTGTGACATCCGATAGCCTTGGGGGCATTTATGCTGACCAACAATGATCAGCTACTTCAAGTTGCTTCGTCGCGGAACCTGTTGAGTTGGATCATCTGGCACGCCGGTTTTTGTTCTGCCGAGACACATTGACTCGGCCAAACAGTCTCTTTCAGGCCGGCCACGGGTCGGGATTCGTCAGAATCCCACCCTAGCCGCGAGGTCGCAGGCTCCCGAGGCCAGGTAGCGCCAGTCTCTGGCCTTGATACAAATGGACAACGACTCGACTTATGGTGAAGACGCCTCGGACGCCAGCACATCCATATACAGTTCCATCACCCGTTACGAATGGAAGCACAACCGCCGTTATCACGCCTATCAATCCGGGTCATACTGCTTCCCCAACGATGAGCGCGAGCAGGACCGTCTCGACATGCTGCACCATACAATCACCCGTCTCCTTGGCGACAAGCTTTTCCTAGCACCTATAGATCCCAAGACATGCAGAATACTCGATATTGGTACAGGTACTGGCTTGTGGTCCGTTACAATGGGGGACGCTTACCCAGGCGCGAGCATTGTCGGCAACGATCTCAGCCCTATTCAACCTTCCTGGGTCCCCAATAACGTCAAGTTCATTGTGGACGATGTAGAGCTTGACTGGGTCCTGTCAGAGCAATACGACTACATCCACTGTCGATACATGGCCGCTTCCATCAAGAACTGGCCTCGACTACTGCGGCAGATCCATACTGCCCTCAAACCTGGCGGCTGGGTCGAGTTTCAAGACTTTTCCACCGTTTTGACTTCGGCCGATTATCCCGAGCCTCTGACAGCAACCCACCCTTCGCATCCGTTTTTGCAACTTAACATGGCCATGAAGGAGGCGTGTACCAAAACAGGCCGGATGCTTGACCCCACGCCACACCTGAAGCGCTGGGCGACAGAGGCGGGGTTTTCATCCGTCAAGCAAGCCATGTACAAGGTTCCCGTGGGAAATTGGCCCAAGGATCAACGCGGTAGAGAGATTGGCACCATGATGGCTCTAAATTTCATCGAGGGCGTCGAGGCCATGACGGCCGTCTTAGTACGGGATGTCCTCGGCTGGCCGGAAGATGAGGTGGAGATGATGAACGCTCGGGTGAGACTGGCGGCCAAAAGGGCGGAGCCGAAATTACTATACGACTATATCATTGTTATGGCGCAAAAGGGGGCTTGATGTCTCTTGGGGAAGATGTAGTTTGTTTCTTTATGTTCTTTGCCTTTTTTTTTCTGTCAATCTCAGTAGTACTGCCAAATTATCATGGGAAGGGCATCTCTCTCGTTTGCATAGCGTCGTGGATACGCATAGAGGCTTCGGTTGGCTAGACTGTCTTTAGCGCTTGTTCTTCAGCCCCTTGTTTTTTTTTTTTTTTTTTTTTTTTTTGTTTCTATACTTCATTTTATCCTTTTCGGGCGGGGAAATTATAATTGCATTTGTGGTCACCCCTGAGACGAGGGGTATTCGATGCAGAAGCATTTCTTGGCGCCGGAAGATTCGGGAAGCTACGCTTTGATGATTCGGCTCTTTTCGACGTACGTACATACTTGGGCTTAATAGTGTTTCCGCGGGTGACATAGAACCGTCTTACAAATGGGTCAGCGACACTTTGGTCCCATGTGACTTGAACGAGCCTTTGCACTCTGCAAGGCCACATGTTGAATACGCAAGTGAGTCCTGTACATGGCAACGACACGTAAAATCAGCAGGCAACCTGCGAGTCATCAGAACGTAGAAGGGACGCGTCTCCAAGAATCGTCAATTGCTACATGCAAGTGTAGAAGCCGTGATATTTTCATAGCCCCCCAAAACGCCAAATCGCTCATGCCCTGAAAAAAAAAAAAAGCCCATCCTCCCAACGGCAAGCAACGCTACTCAAAGTTCCCCCGCCCCAACAACCCGCCCACCAAGCCGATCCTCTTCTGCGCGCCGCGAACCCTCCTCTCCTGCCTCCGGCGCTCGGCCTCGCCCACCATGACGCGGGCGCTAGGCTGCCTCGCGAAGCACACGCCGCTCTTCTTGCCGGCCACCTTGTTGATCTTGGGCTCCGCGCCGGCGGAGCCGGAGGAGGCGACGCTGGAGTTTGTGGTGGCGCGGCGCAGGAGGGCGGGAACCCTGAAGGACGGCTGTGATGGCGGCGCCCTGGGCTTGCGGCCGATGCGGTTCACGACGGGGCCGAGCGTCGGCGCTGGCTCGTCGTCCGAATCCTCTGTTGCCGGGACGGGGGGCGGCGTCTCGTCCAGGAGGCTGGAGAGCGTCTCGCGCACTGGCTGCGGCTGGCTGTCTGGGATGGTGGTGGTGGTCCGGTCCTGGGCCTCGTCGACGGCCAGGAAGCCCGGC
The DNA here is from genome assembly GCA_000709145.1 of Balansia obtecta B249. NCBI lineage: Eukaryota > Fungi > Ascomycota > Sordariomycetes > Hypocreales > Clavicipitaceae > Balansia > Balansia obtecta. The sequence continues at coordinate 6,467 of JFZS01000462.1, read as the reverse complement.
TCCTCGTCGCTGTCGTGGTCCTCGATGGTCCGCAGGAAGGCCTGGGCGCCTGGGTTCTCGGCAATCTTCTTGACCCGCTCGTCGGCGAAGAGGGCCTTTTGCATCTTGGCGAACTGGCGGCGCTTCATGCGTCTGCGCGCCTCGCCGTCCGAGTCCGAGTCCGACAGGTCCAGGTCCGCGCCGCGCTTGCGCCGCATGAGGCCCTTGGTCATGTCCTTGAACAGCTTCTCGACCTGCTGCTCGTCCCGGGTTCGTTCCCGATCGCTGTGGGGAGAGAAGAGAGAGAGGCGATTTGTTAGCCCCCTCGTGTTGCAAATGGCAGTAGATTGAATATCACTTGTACTTACGCGTAAAAGGCGGCTAGTTTGCGCTCGTCGCCGTCGTTGCCGGCTGCGTCGTCAATCATTTCCGCCACAGACCCCGTCGACTCGTTGTCGCTGTCCTCGGCGTCCACGCCGCCCAGGCCCGCGTACTCGTCTTCCGACTCCTCGGCCTGCTCTTCAACCATCTCCTTGGCCTTGCTCCGTTTGCGGTCAAACTCCTCGCCCGGCTGCTTCTTCCTCCTCTCCTCTGCTGCCTCGGACGGGTCCTGCGTGGTTGGCGTGTTCTCCTCCACTTCGCGAATGGTAGTTTCTGTGACTTGCATGTCCGTCCTTCTTCGAAGGCGACCTTTGCGAACGAGCGGCGAGCCTTGCGACGCCTCTTGCTTGTTGTCTATGATCGTGTCTACCGTCGAGAAAGGGGGATCCACGAATCGCTCGCGGAGGGGGGTGTACTGCTGCAGGCCGGTATCTTGCGAGGGCTCCACCATCTCCGACACCTGCGTCTCCATTCCATATCTATAATCAATCAAGGTGCCGAGTCCGTGCATTTGGGACTGCGAAAGATTCAACTCGACTCCCTGGGTCGCCAGGAGCGTTCCCTCCCGCTGGGAATCGACTATCCTCTCCTCCGTTGGCTCACCGGCGGTGGCCGAGAAGTTCGAGTCTGGGAAGTTATCGAAGTCGGGCATCATGGACTGGGTTGGCCCGTCTCCTGCGGGTTCGCTCGTCTGGCTGTCCATCGTGCCTGCAAAGATCTGGGTGAGGCCCAGACCAGCCGGGCCCTGGACGGGCAGTCCAGGGATGAAGTTCTTCTTCGCGGACCTCAAGACTGAGTTAGGCGCAGCTGGAGACGCAGTGCTTGCACTCACGGGAGTCATCCGGATGGCCATTTGGCTCCGTCGAGGTGTCTCTTCAACATCACCTTCATCATCTGACAGCACAGCCGTCATGTTCCGAGCTCTCCGTTGCCTCAAAGCCTGTCCAACATCCACTTCATCTTCCTGATCATCCTCTCCAGCTCCATCACCGGATTGCTCGGCCTCAGAATTGGAGGACTCGGCTTCGTCATCAAGCAAGGCATTGCCCGTCTTATGCTCGTCTTGGTCATCTTCTTCGTCCTCAGCCTCCTCATCTCCGTCTTCTGAGCCCGATGCTTCAAGCTCGGTCAAGGCCTCTTCTGCTGCTGGGCCGTACTCCTCGTCTTCACTGTCGTCCCAGGCGAGAGGGTCAACTTCGCCGGTTTCTTTTCCTTGTCGCCTGGCTTCGTCCCGCTCATCCTCCCTGATTTTCTGTGCCTCCTCCCTTGCCTTTGCCACTAGGTCTTCCACTTCTTGTTCCTGTTTCTCTCGCTCTTCAGCAGTTTGTACCAGGATGCCCTGGCCTCTCAACATCTCTAAGCGCCGTTCACGTTCTAGTTTAGCCTGTTGTCGCGCTTTAAGCTGTAGATAGGCTTGCAACTCTCCAGGTGTCATTTTAAATTGATCAGTCTTTCGTCGGCCATCTTTCCCGGGGGATTTAACTTGGGCTAAAGCTCGCAGCGTATGAAGCGATCTTGACTCGCTGGACTTGTTTGCAGGAATGTTATCGAAGAGCGCGTCGAGTTTGTTCTTGGTTGTCACCGTGATTTGTAGCTCATCATCCGAGTCCAAAGTGATCGAATCCGTGGGCAAAACAGGTAAACGAACCCTCAGCCTTCGCTTTTGCTTTTGCTTTTGCTCGGGATCAGGATCGGTGTTGGTATTCTGTGATTTGGAGGCTTCAGTCGTGATCAATCCAGGAGGGCCGAGCGGCTGTGCGCCAGCCCGAGCTGTCATCTCTTCTGCACTTTCTGCGGACACTGCCACTGGGACAGTCGCGGTTTCTTTGGCCACAGGAGGCGAACTTGGGGGCGTATTGACATCGTTCATTTCAACGTCAGACTGCGGTGTTGTGGGTCGGCTGGAGCTGTTTGCTTGGGCTTCTGGTTCTACATGGCCGGCTGGCTTGTAGTTGAAACGCTCAAAGAGGCTTGACTTGGGGATCTTCTTCCTCGTCTTTGCCTCGTGCGCAAGGTGCATGTTTCTGGCCATGCGCTGCGTTTCTCTGTTCATCTCCTCAATCGCTTTTTTGCTGGCCTTTCGGGTCGGACGCGCGTCTTGGGTCAGCCGCCTTCCTCCTTCATCGTCCGTGATGCCGCCATTATCGTCGTCGTCGTCTGAAGCAATTTGTTCCATTTCAGATGCGAGCTTTTCTTGCCGTGCGCGACGTTCAGCTTCTCGAGCCTGTTCAGCGGCTTCTCGAGCCAAGCGTTCCTGTCTTTTTCGCTCGACAAGTTGCTGGAAACGATCTGATTTCAACGCCGGCAGATCATCGTCCGACTCCTCCCTCTCAGGGATGCTCTTTGCTGGTGATGGACGCATTGGCGAAGAGACAAAGAGCCCAGGGCTACCCTGTCGAGACTGCTCCTCCACGGCCTCGGACTTCTCCTCAGCCACAGCGTGACGTTTCAAGCGCCTTGGGGCAACTGGAAGATCGTCTTCCTCGTCATCACCGTTCGATACCTGCCCCCCGTCCCTGCTTGCTGCCTCGCGTTCCAGCATCAACCTGACGCATTCTCTTGCAGTTGCTGCCGTCATTACCGGACTCTTATTGCCTTTGCGACTCGATTCGTTTCCATGCATCCGCGAAGCAAGCTTGCCTCTCGGGCGGGCGATGATTTCTGAATCGTCTGATTCATCGCTTGGTGCAGCGCTCGGGCTGAGGCGGCGTCTTTGTGAAGCAGATCCTGCAAGAAGAGCTGGCCTTTTTGGTTTTAATTCTGCTCCTCCTTCTTCATCACTGCTCTCAACAGTCGCAAGCAGCGCTCTGATCTTTGAGCGCGGCGTCAACAACGGCACTGGTGAGCCTTCGCGCGAGGCGACTGAGGAAGTTTGCGAAGAGGCCATTGCGCCGGCGAGTCGGGTTGTGATACTGGCCTGCTGATGAACTAGTCCACGTTGACGAATTCAAGTCATTCGCGTATGTGAGAGTAAAAGAAGATACAGATTTGTATCAATATAAATTGTAGGAATAGATTGTAGGAACGAGCAGATGGGATAGCACAGCTGAAGACAGCTGCCCGCGTTTAAGTGGTGGTGGAGACTGGGGAGCTGCCGACGCGCGACGCGCTTTTCGTGGCGCGACGGAGCGCGTTTCCTGCCGTGGGGGGCACGCGGCGGCTGCGGCCAAGTTAACTTTGCCGAGGGCCGCGGGGGTCGGATTAAATTGACCACCCCTTGGTCATTTCCCATGGCACTCACCGTCACTTCGTAGTTCCCATCCACGCAAGCTGGTTTGTCAGCTACAACTACAGGCAAGTCGCAAGTTTTATCCTCGAACCCAAACCAACCTTTGCGTTGGCCATATGGAGCAGTCGTTGCACATATCACGGCACCTCCCAGCAAGTGATTCACTCAAACATTGCACCTTGTAAACGCACAAACGTGAAAAGTTGAAGAGACAACGTATTGATGTTAGACCACCTCCGTGCAGATGCTCGTGCCTCTTGCCCTTTTTTTGCATAGACTATATAGAATTATACTCGTTTTCATGTACTCTCTGTCCTGGCATCTTTGTCCATCGTCTTGACACAGAATCGACCTTAAAAGAGCTTGTGTTCAAGGGTCATGTCGGACTCGGGCTCAAGACCAACGCAGGCGCGGAATATGTTGGTCAGAGCAGCGCGCTGCTTAGCCAGGGCGTTGACCACCGGGGTGCCGGGAGGTGTAAGAGGGGCCTTCAGCATGTAGCTGAGCACACTGAGAACACTGTGGAAGTTCTTGTACCCTTCCCCAGAGCCAGAGTCCTTCCACTGGATACGAGTCATGATCTCGGCTAGGACAACAAGATCGATGATGAGAGGGGAGGCGAGGAGTGAATCTTCGCAAATGTTGAAGAGTCTAGAGCCAGAGTTAGAAGAAGAGAAATGGTGGGATTGGTAACGGGACATCGAGATGACTTACGAAATGGTCTGATGGCCGCCGAGGAAAATCTCAGCGTAGTACTCGTCAAGCGCACGCTTGTTGTCGGCAACAGCAGGCATGTACTTGATGACGACGCAGTGATCAGGATGCTCACCCTTCTTGTACAGAACCGAATTGGCCTCAACCATGTCATCAACAACGTTGGATTTCGAAATCTCCTTGGACCGGAACTGCTTCTGGGAACTCAGGTTCTTGCCATCGTTGTTGCCCAAGTGGTTATAGCTGGCAATCGAGGTCAACTTGATACCAGCATTGATCAAGAAGTCAACAAGGGCAGACTTCATCTTGGTCTGACCAGATTTGAAGTCATCTCCACCAATGAAGGCATTGTACTTCTCAGCAAGCTGAATTGCACCAGGCACAAAAGTGTTCTGAGGAGATCCATTGATGAAAGGTGTGTTTTCCAGGATACAGGCGACGGCGAAGACGGTCGAGGGAGAAACTTCATCGTGACCCTGCTCGATTGATTTGAGCAGATTGTCAGCAGTGTCGTTCACGCCTGGGACGATGGTGGCGTAGCGCTCAGTGTTGGCAGTCCACATGACGATGACCTTGTCCAAACTGTTCCTGGCCTTGAAGTCCCGAATATCCTGACGAAGTTTTTCGACGTGAGCATTGCAGGCCTTTGTACCCTCAATGACATTGTCGGCGCGGTCCTCCTGGTTAGCCGCGATAAAGTCTGGGTAGTAGATGGAGGGCAGGGGAACAAGTTCCGCCATTTCCTTCCTGACGAGAGCCTTTAGGGTGGGTTCGAGAACCTTGGCTCGGTCCATCGCCTGAGCCAAATTCATCTTGCTGATATCCCAGCCGCCAATGACGAGGTCATTGGGGTGGACCATGGGCAGGATATTGTGGAAGGGGATGTTGATGTCCCTGTTGGTCTTGGCCTCAGTTCCGAGCTTCATGGTAGAGGCCATGACAACGGATCCGTAGTAATTGGCCTCGCGGGGACCCTCCTTGGTATCCCAGACAAGGTTGCGGCGGTTGGCCAGAATACCAGCAGTAACCGTGGTGCCGTTGTTGCCACCCCATCCGACCAGCATCATGCCAACCTTGGGAACCTTGCGGTCGACCTTGAAGTCATACTGAGTCTCCTTAGGAGTAGCAACGTAGTTGCCGTTGGCATCAGTCTCAACGCTGGTAGTACGATAGGTGTACTTGGACTTGATCTCAGCGTCAGTGTAGGTGACGTTGGGTGAGTTGACGATGAAAGCATTTCCGGAAGCGGCGGCGGCGGCGGCGCTGTTGGCGTGAACCGCCCCGTTCGTGGAGCCCGAGGTGACTTGCGCGTGGGGAGCCATTTTGACAAGTTGAATTGGCGCGGAAGTTGGATTGTCGGTAGATACAAAACTTTGGGTGAAGTTGTTTCAATTATCTAGTGTCTGCCTTTACTGGGCCTCGACTGAGTCCGATGCTCCTCCAGAATCGGCTGAGCAACGGGCTCCTGCGAACGGGTGGTGAATCCTGCGTGTAGTAGTTAGTACTCTTGTCGTGCCATGGATTCAACGGGAAGGCCAAGTATGCAATAATCAGTGTAGGAGGGTAAACGCACGAGTTGAGGAGATTGGAAAACGTCTTGACGACTGTGTGATCGAGGTTCAATGCCTCGATCTGTTGGAAATGTTATTCCCGGTGGTTAGGTGGTCGAAAATGGGGAAGCTTCTGAGAAGGCTTTCTGTGCCAGAGTATCAAGCAAGAAAATATATTGAAGGCTCAGATTTGATATGAAATTCAGATACGAGCTTGTTCAGATGCAAATTGAGCGAGGAACTGGATGAGATTGTGGTTGATGAGGGAAAAAAAGAGGTGGCTGCAGAAGTGGCCGGGCAGGTGGGTGTTACTGATATACCAGACGAACTGGCCCGTCACATTCGTTCTCGTCGTGGGGCCCCGCGCACGTCAACGAGCCTGAACAGGGCGGTGAGGGGCATTTGGTGGGGTGCCACCGTTGCGGCATGAACTAGTCGCCGTCCACAGCTGCGAATCGCGGAGCTTCTCGTGGGTACGTACCAATGTACATACGCTGGACCTGGACCAAGATAAATGGCTCCGGCCGGAACCATCAGTATTCGCATGTGATTGCTGCTGAGGGGCACAAGGGCAGCCATTTGTCCGGTGCTCGGATGCAGCGGGAAACAGGGCA